>BHDV01070144.1:39460-74231 GCA_005406045.1 Adoxophyes honmai | reverse complement strand
GGGTAAAAATTGTACCACGTAGTGACGTCACTCGAAACTTCAGTGCATTGTTTCCTCGTCATTTCTGGTTTGTGAAATAAAAGAAAATATACGGACTAAAAAGTTTCATTTGATCAGGTCATTGTATTTGAAAATAACAAACGATGACATTCAATCTTAAGGAGTGAAATTATCTCCAGGTATTGTTCCGAGTGGTTTTAAGATAAACAAACATAATTATCTTCTAAAAGAGGTAAACGAAGCGGTGATACATACCCCAATAGGCCGGTTTTGCCCGACAAAAACGGTTTTCGACTTATATATTCTATAACCTTCATTGTCAGCTATGTAATCCTGCAATCTGAGGTAACCATCTGCACCAACCCATCCGGTGGTACCTGAAGCATAAAAACAACGTATTATGTACAAGTGTGTTCCATATAAGTTGTCGTAGGTACCTACTCCATGAAAATAATTGTCATGTGGGCGCACTAAGTAAACTGTATCATAACGACTTATCAAAGTCGCATGAGTCTTATGTTTGCGAATTCTTACTACCTATATTTTTTAAGGTTTGATGGTCAGGATACACAATGTAAAAAACATATTTTTTAATTAGTACACTGTATAATGTTACATTAAAATATTTACGGTAAATTTCCGGCCTTTTATTTGTAATTTGCCTCACCAACGACGGATCCGTCCTTCAGCCGTCGTTCCTTGCGGTACTGTCCGTTGTGCGTCTGGTAGAGGAAGTATCGTTCGTCGTCCCCGTCCGTCTGGATGTGGAACTGGTCAGGGTCCTGCTGGGGACTGTAGCCGTCCAGCGCAGCGAACGCGCTGCAAGCACACACCTGGGGAAAGTACAAGGTGCTTGATATTAAAAAATATCACTGGAAAATTCTTACACCAATCACCTAGTCACAAACTAGGCAATTTAATGCCTGTGTTATGGGTACTAGACAACGGATAAACTTACTTATATTATGTATATGTCGATAAACACATCCAAGACTCGAAAGCAAACATTCCTATTCATTATACAAACATCTGCCCCGACCGGGGGTCGAACCCGGGACAGTCAGGTTCTCTAACCGCTGGGCTATCCGGCTGTCAAAAAGATTGATGTAAAGGGCGATCTAAATGTTCAATTAGTTTAAACTTATTGTTTTTTTTGGTATGCAGGATCCAGTTACATTCGTCCTTTCTTATTCTGTTGTACACACGTACATCACTCGTGTATTCCAAAATGTGGTAGGCAGAGCATAAGAGACGTTACATACTTAGTCAAAACCATTATAATTGCACCCATTTCTGGCATATTTTTGGGTTTTTTAATAAATAATAATAAGTATAATAGTGACAGCATTTATTTTTAGTCGCCTCTTATGAAATTCACGGAAGAAATGGAGAGATGTTAATCCAAACCCGACCACACACGGGCTATCTGTTCTTTGATCGAAAACAAATTGACAATAGTTACAGCTATAGGTAGTATGAAATACATAGTCATTTGTCAAAAGATAGAACCTCCAAGCGTACTGAAAGCAGAAGCGGGGCGACGCGGAGCGGTTGCGTGGTAGTATCGGTGGTAATATTCGAAATCATAATAAAGAGGGCGCACAAAGCACCGGTCGGGAAAAAAGCGTTTCGTTCATAGGTATTCATACTATTCATACCATTACACTACCGCTAGTGATTTTGAAGATTAGGCTGGATGATAGTGATTGTAAAAAAACAGTTCTAGGTTTCTGTTACGCACCTGGTATGTTTATTATGTCATTATCAAAAAAAATATTGAACTTAACATTACGTACTCGGCTAAAGCTGATTTCTCTCGTGGTTAAATCATAAATATCAGTTTAAATCATAGGATTCTTGATTAATTTTGTTATGTAATTAAGATGTTGAAGTTTTTACTACATATGTAACATACTGTGGTTACTTTACGTAACTTAAATTAGAACATTTTTTACGAAGAGTTACATATAAAACTATAGGAAGACCAATCGACCATAATCTGCTTACAGGTTCATTGTAAATTAATTACTTAATCACGAAGTAGGCACGAAAGCCGTGCTAAATAAATTTATCTATACTATACCTAATGCTGCGATCGTGTAAGTTATTTGCAGTAAATGTGACACAACTATAACCTTTCTGCTTGTTAAGCTCTGGTAAAATCTAGGTGATCGAAAGTAGTTTCTAAACAACTGCAGCCTTGATAAAACTTTTTAAAAGTTATATTACCGCCTCTGCGGGCTAAGCACGACAGGGCGCGACTAGAGTTGCACGCGAGATTGACTATACCTGTCACTGTTTAACTAGAGACGTTAGAAAGTGACAGGTAGACTATCCCGCGCGTGATACAAGTCGCGCTTGTTGCTGTGCTAAGCCTACAGTTGTAGGTAAGATATTTATTAAGAGTTGTTTAGTATTTTTTGAAATACATATAATTATGTGCATGTTTGTTTATTTGACTACGCCTAACTAGTGCACCACATCAAAAACATTTCGGTTTATCCGTTAGGTTTTGATCATTTCGGTTACGGATATTAAAATTTTAAGGAATTTCAAAGTAAAATACACATAGGTAATAAAATAGTCTTATTTAAATAGGTATAAGTTTTTTGGCAGGAATCTCAATCCGTGAAATGTCTTGGTCATCGTTTGTACATCTAGCACGACAACTCGCGTGTCTAGTCGCGCGTGAGATAGACTATACTTGTGCTAGAAAACGACTGATTTGTCTCACGCGCGACTACGCGCGCGTTGTTGTGCTGAGCCGGCCGTGTAACGTGTTTTGGTCTTAACTTAATCTTTGAAGTCCAAGAAGAGAAGCCCGAATACCCGTTGAAGTCTTTCATTGTTTTAAGCATAATTCAAATCTTGATGACATTAAAATGCGACCAATGGGAAGCCAATACCTAGCTAACACCAAAAGAGCTATCGACATCGGTGCATCCGTATAGAAGTTCTGAGGTAACATGATAAAAAGAAAGCCGAATGGTGAACCTCTTTTTTGAAGTCGGTTACAAAACATACGTAATAAGGTTTTCGTTTAAAGGGCCTCTCAGAATTTAAACTTTTGCGTTACTCCAAGGGATACAATGCGAATTTTATCTCACTTCATCGCCACGTTTTTCACAATTTCTGTATTCCAACTTCCAATGGAATCGACGAATGCAACGAAGGTTCCTGTTGCTCAACAATTGCAATGCATTCAAGGTCCGAAACACTTGATTGGTGAGTTAGATTCTACCGTCGGAGTTGGAGCGTGGGAGCGTTTGTTTCTCTTATTAAACACCAAGGACCCCGACCCTATTCATAGTGATAAATTATTTTAGTTCCATTAAAACACCTGATGGCAATATTGGATGTGCAAAAGTAATGATGATAAAACGCGCCGTTGATTATGGTCAGCAACCAGTAAGCCATTGCCGCCAGATATGTTTGAGCAGTTTAATAAGCTTCGGTAAAGAAAAAAATTTAGGTAGGTATTGATGCTTGATTATTAAGCTTCATAATCCCTATATTTTTTCTGTTTCCTAAAGATCAGGAATACTATTACCTACCTCATAATTAGCTCATAATTTGCACCTATAATTAATCATATGAAAGATTGGAAGTATAAAACACGGAAAAGAAGTACCTAATCAAAGAGTCTACAAGAGCGTCAGACGTACAAATGTTCAAAACATACACCAGCTGTTAATAATCTGATGGTTATATAATATTCATTATATTCCACTACAACGAAGGTCACATCCTATGTAAGTTGTACCTTGCTAATTAGACATAGTAAACAAATGACAAGCTGCTACTGAGACGTAACTAATGAAGTATACTTAATCCATCCTCAGAGAACAATAGGACCTATAATAGCATACTGTCCATCGAAGGCTTGTTGTATCGAGATGTCAGTCAGCCGGCGATACATGGTGCTGTAAAATCGTCCAACGGTTTGTGAGAAACAATAGCTTTGCCACGAATTAGAGACGGAATCAGTAATCTTCTGAACAATAGATGTTAACCGAACCCCGAAGGCCGGTGTGTGGCAACCGCACGCACCCGCTACACATTACATGAAAAATAGCCATAGAGGAAAACACTGTCTGTTTAATTGTCAGTACCCATATAGATCAACAGACAAACAAAGAAGAATGATTATACAGGAGATTATCATCAGCACGGTGACATAATTAAAATGCTGAATACATTAACTATAATGTAATACAACGCCTAATAAAGTAGAGCATTTTTTGCCACAATACATTTGATTAATTTGACAAAGTGTAATTGCTCAGCAATTTGTATTAAAATTTGTGAAGATTTCTCTAACCTAAAACTAAAATACAATACACTGAGAAGCGTAATAATGCTGTCATAGAGGGTACATCACTTAATGTAATGTCACTCAAAGTCTTTAGCGATAAACAAAGGTGCTAATTATGTTTGAGGAAATGCCCATGTAATTTGATTACAGATTGTGAATACCTATTGTGACCTTATGGCTACATGGAATAACAATGCAGTCATCGTTCCTGCGACCTACGTGACGGTCTCAGCCTCAGAAACAAACGTGGGCTGATAGCTAAAGACCTACGCGGAAATATTCTATCACACGAAGCCATGATGACTTCCATCAGCGATCTGATTCTCACAAAAAATATGTCCGTCTTTGGTTTTTGTTTATTCCTATCGTAAATTCAACCGTGATGAATTACGATTCTAGCTAAAAACGATGATGATCAAAAAACCATGTTGCTTCCATGTCGTGAACGACGTGTGTTGCCCATTTGAAGGCATTTGTATGCAAATAGTTGGCTCTACCGCACTTTAGAACGCGTCTACTGCCTATTGATCTCGTCTGTACCCGATCCTTCATAAATGGGATTTGGTACGCTGGCAACGTGCAAAAATGAGTCACGACGTCACGTCAACTTTGAAATACGAAGTTGAACGAATGACGTAACATTTAATTTTGATACAAAGTAACTACTACATACGAGTGTGAATCAATTTGAAAATTCAGTTACTAGTTAGTAGTCAGAACAATCACGAAGTTTTGAATGGTTATAAACCTAACCTGCGATATACCTACATGAAAAATACTAGCAACAAAAAAGCACTGTTGTTGGATATGTCAATATTGCCAGTAATTTGTTAAGCTGATGAATGTGAGTGAAGCGAGAAATACTTCTCTCGCTTCACTCACATTGAATGTATGTCAGAATATAATCAGATGCGAATGGCGCTCTGTTGTCTCTGCCTACCTCGCGGGGAATAAGGCGTGACGGTTATGTATGTATGTATGTATGTTGTTAAGTTATTTTTTTCTCATCTATTATTTCGCTCCTACTTACACGGAACTCTTCTAACGACATTTGTATAAAATCGACATATACGCCTTAATAATTTTTACTTAAAATTCACCTTCACTAGATGAAGTGGTTTCGATAGCTTGTCCTGAGACACTTGATGGCCTTAAATGTAATTCAGACATTAGTTGTTGTGCCCTTGTATGTATAGTGTGAAATAACTCGATCCATAGTTTGGCATTGTCACAATGCTTGGCTGGTTGACGTAAAAAAAATGAAAAAAAAAATAGTTAAAAAAGTACTTATAATTATAACAATACTGAACTTATTAGAAAGATTTAATAATTCCCGTGTGGTGCCGGGTTAGAATTGCACCCACCCCTTTCTTCCCGTGGGTGTCGTAAGAGTCGACTCTGGGAAAAGGTTAGTGTACCTATTGTGGGCGATAGGCTGGCAATTTGCTAAACGTGGCACTGGATTTTTGAATTAATGTGCTCTGCCTACCCCTTATGGGAATACAGACGTAAGAATATGTATATGCTTGTTTAATAATTATGATGCTTTTTAAACTATTTACTATTTTTTTATATTATTATTTTATTACGTTAAATTACACTATGTATTATATTTTGTTTCACTATTTTAAATTCTCCATTTCGACTGGTGATATTAAATTTGAGTCCAGGACACATAAAATCGCTACCTAGCTGGGGTGATATTAGTGTGCCTAATGGTATTGGTATACCACTAGTAGTAACCAATAGTATCGGCCACAGCGAAGTATGTAAAAATATCTGACACATCCTACCTACTGCCCCTACTAATAGAGTCGTATCAGATATTTAGGCCGCCGTATTGTGTCAGATAATTATTGGTGCTGGTGAATGTAGTAGGATGCCATGCAAATTGAATGCTAACATTCGTTGCGGTTTACCAGCAGTGTCTTACAAATAAAAAAAAGTAAAAAAAACTTTTAAGTAAAACGGTTTTTAGTCTAACCAATGTTTATAAAACCGTTTTATTTAGTTTTTTTTTTTTTAGTTTTTTTTTCGAGTTTTTAGTTTTTTTTTATATTTGATAGTGAACTGTATTTTCCTTGCAAAGACCTTTCAAATGATACCCGTGTTGATGGAGTTGATAAGAAATAGGCTATCCGCCATTTTGTAGCGGCGGCCATTTTGGATTTGCAATAACAATGAATATACATTATTATATTGTCACCAAACCTAAAAATGTATACCAAATTTCAGATCAATCAGTTGACGGAAAGAGGTGAAATTTCAATTTCTAAATTTGAACCAACAAAGAACAAACAAAGACTAAAAAAAACAAACGGGGTAAGCTAAGTAAAACCGTTTAAATTAAATAAGTAAAACCGTTTAAAAAGAGGGCAAATTTTATCAGAACTTAAAGTACCAAGTCTATTAGGCATTATACCTACCCTTACAGTTATTACTTGTATTATCTTATCTTAGACAAAACAAAACACACTGATTAAGTACATTAATAGCTATAGTGCTGTTCATTAATTTATTAATTTCTTGGAAAACATAAAAAGGAATAGAACGTGATTTTAAGCGTCACTTGTCAAAATAAACTGACTCGTCACTTGTACTTGTGACTGACACTTGTATTGAAACTGTTGAGTAACTGTCGAAAATGAAGTTTGTAAGTATGATAGTAGACATAATAACAAAGTGTCCTCTATATTTTTCAAAACATTCATTCCATTAAATCTAATTCAAAGACGCTGTTTGTCTAATGGTCGCCAAAAAATATTTTAGAAAGTTTACCCTCCACATATATCTGACTAATTTGTTCTGTTACAGTTCATTGTCGGTATCGCACTGATGGTTGCCGTAGCAGCTGCTCCCAATAGACTTGCTGATGATGATTCCCGCCGCACGCTTCCTGCTCTACAGCATGAAGAGATTCACGATGAATATGGGCAGTATGCTCTGCGATACGTTACAGCAGAGGGCACGGTTGTGTCTGAGCGTGGACGTTTAGTACCCACCCCAAATGGGCAATACGTGCTCATCTCAGAAGGCCAAACTTCTTTCATTGGCGACGATGGAAAAACCTACGTTACTAAATACAGCGCTGGTCTGGACGGCACGCGCGTTGAGGGTGCTCATCTCCCATCCGTAATGGCGATATAAATTGGCTATAAAATATACCGTACTCTTGTTTTGAACATGTCTTTGTTTTATTTTTCTCCGGACGTCATTGAAAATGCTTGTCATACTATTTAAAGTAAGAATGTTAGGTGGGGAACGAACGCCTATCGACCCCCAAGCCAACCTTACATGCTCGTGCGTGGTGCGTCCTGCCAATTAACAAACGAGGCTCTGGCGACCGACTGATGGCAGTATGACCAACCAAAGACTAGCATACCAGTTAAAATTGACGAGGCCGGTGACAGGCAGCAGCGACATCCGACACTATATAAGTAAGGCTCCCAGCTCCCGGTAGCTCTGTTATTATTGCGCAAAGTGGCGACCATATTAACAGCAGAGCAGGGGGTGCTAAGAATCCCCGGACGACGGTAGGCCACCAATACTCGTACCTATAAAACTTGAACCTGGCGACGTATAATGGACGCACGCCACGGCTCGACGAATACCTCACACAGTTCGAGGAGCAGTTAAAAAACATACGATGGCACATACTGGAATTGTCCGAAGACCTTAGCTTAGAGTCAGGCCATCTTATGTATTTCTGAGAAGGTGACCAACCATCCCAGGGTGGCATAGGGTTTATAATCAATAAGGTCATAGCTGACAACGTTGTTCAAATCTCCAGGGGAGGGTGGCGTACCTACATTGTGAACAAATTATCTGACAGGCATAATCTAAAAGTTATTCAAATGATAGGTATACTCGGATGATGAAATGAAAATTATATATCCAGGGTCTTATCCAATACCTTAAAGGCAAACTTCAACGTTGTTGTAGGTGATTTCACCCTTAAATTTGGGTACAGATATGAGGTGAATCGGTAATAGGACCACATGGATTTGGTAGTAGAGATCAGAGAGCCCAAATACTCGTCAATTTTTAACATTAAACTGACGTGAGACTCACTCACGTTGAATAGTAAACGGATAATTCACGTTTTGCGGCTCCTGCTGCCAAGCACCCACTGCGCGCCACTGCGCGTCAGTCGCACGAAGAAAGCGGTGGCGCGCAGTGCGCGTTTGGCAGCAGCAGCCGACGCCGCTCCTAGATGAAGGGCTATGAATTAGCCCTAAACATGTTGAACTAAACTCGATTTAAAAACGTGAATTATCCGTTTACTATTCAACTCGTCAATTTTATGAAGAAAACCCAGTCTCTGTAACTAGAAATGAGGCGACTTCATCATATTGGACAAAAAGCGAATATTTAGGTTTAATACTAGCAGTGATCACCGGCTTATTCGAGGCACTCTGAATATCAATAGCAAGGTTGAATGTGTCAGATTGATGAAGTTGACGCTCCGACCTAATATGCTCCAAATCATTGCTGGATCTGAAGCATTCCAGATAAAACTGGAGAACTAATTCGCAGTTTGAAAACCACAATCGACATTGAAATTGATCGTGACCTGGATCAAGTAGTGAGTATCTTTACGGGAAGAAGATGACAAATTCAGTGACGTAAGACGCCGTTTGTTTTACTCCAGACTATTCGCATTTAGCCTATCGGCCGTCTCCGCGCTTGGATACCTGGGTTCAGTAGTCTAATACTCCTTGCGGCTGTAGAGACGCTCGCCCGCCTGCGATTTGTATGTACCTATGTATGTAACTCTTTATTGTACAGAATAAACATGACAAAACAACAAACAAAAAAGAACACAAGTGTACAAAGGCAAACAAATCCCTTAAGCAATCTCTTCCTGCTAACCTTCAAGCGATTGACAAAACATGTGAAAATAGAGTAGACACACAGAGATAGTTGAGGAGGAAAAAACCATTTTGCCATACCCTTTGTTATGGCAATGGTTGTAAAACGACGGTCGGTTTTCCTGTGTTCCGTACTGCTGTCGAGACGTCAGACAGCACGCGTACAGCCGTTGAGTCACATGAACAGATGTAGGTGCTGGTGATAGGCAGTCGTAAATGTCATTTTTGAAGACTGGTTGCAAGTATGTAACAATGTGAGTTTGTAATCAGACAGATGTGTTTAGAAATTCTATTCTAACCTAAGACGACAGCTACTTCGGCCGTCATCGACTCTGCGACTCTTCGGCCGTCGCCGGCTATGATCGACTGTCTGAGACGCTGAACGGTTTCCGCCAGCTCTGACCGGTCCTTATTGTCTATCGCAGATACTCGGCTGTGAACGGAACTGTTCAACTTTTGCCGGCACCTAACGGCGGTACTTGGAGATGTATGAATGCGAATGTGTGCGGTAGGCTGCTAACGGCGTCGTACACATGTGAACAGTTTTTCTGAAAAACACCGTTTTCCCTTCTAAAGACGTCGTTTCGCATCGGCCGAGTCGATTGATGTCGCATTCGGTCTTTTTGCGTTGACATAAAGCTTTTTTCATACGTGATTTGTCGAATGGCGTCGACTAGTTTGGGGAGAGCCTTATTCTATACCTGAAATGACAGCGCATGGTGCATAAAATATACGTTATGCATGCATGTTTATGTATTTATGTAAGTAATTAAAGTTGTTGCTACGGAAGTAACCTCTTAAATACTGTTTTTTACGATGTAAGCTATCATTTTAAAACCTAATGATATCCAACGATATCAATGCAACACAGAATGCTGTAATAAAACACGCAAATCGTTAAAGCATTGGGCTTTAATTGACGGTGGTTTTTAATTGATATTTTGTTTGTAGTCACTAGTTTGCTGCGTCAAACAAGGTCCCGTGAATCAACCGCCGGCCATCATACGGCGCGCCGATGGCCATATATAGAAGGAAACGTTAGGGCTGGGGCTGATAACATGAAGTTGGGTGAATGGTGTTGCAAATTGACACCCACGTGAGTCCAAGGCTTTGAAACTGTCAGATGACGTGGCGGCCATTACTAAATTTATGCGCCTCTCAAATCTTAAGGGTAACATTAAACGTGTCTGGAGGTTCAAGAAAAGGAAATAGTATGGGTGACTAAAATAGACTATGACGCCATGCATGTGGTCAGTAGAGAAAATAAAATGTTCAACCATGAACTTATCAAATGTGAATTATTGAACTTTAGGTTTTTTGCGGGCCGGTATCAATAACCTAGAGACGCAGCATGCCACTCGTCCATTTGTTTATTCGTCGATTGTATGCAACTGTGTCATCGCTTATTCGGATACAATGGTAAACAAACCATGGAATCTCATTGTTACTTTTACGGGAAACCTACTGATGTTTAGTTATGTTAGGTTGATAGTCATCGGAGCGCCTGGTAGTTTAACAATAGCATTAAAAAATAAAGCTTCCGCGTGGGTTTGCTTTACTTACTGTTTTTGCAATCGTAACACCATAGCTTGATATTTATAGGCCACGCATGGCTGCCGATTTACAATTAAAATATAAACGGCTGGTATAATTATTGAGACAGGAATGCTAAGATATGAGATCAGCAATAGTTAAGGCGACGCCGCCGGAACCGCGTTTTTAAGCAATGACGGGGCAATTGAGATTTTATTATTATTTGTGTTTCCTTCAATAGTGGAACTAAATGGTTTGATATGAATATGTGGATTGGATAAGAACAGTGTTTTTTTTTTTTTGCGCCAAATTTAAACAACCGGATACCAAAGTGCAGCCATTTAAATATTAACTATACCTACAATGTGGCAACCCTGCCTGTCTTTTGGGAAACAAACTTTTTGGGCAATTTTTTAGTAGTTTTTTATTTATTTAGCAATTCGCAAGTTTTTCATTAATTTTTATTTTTGGTTAACCGTTAATGGGAAATGTAGGCCCGTATGGTTTCGGGTTTAAAATAGTACCCCACTATTTTTTTAGTAAGATACGAATGAGGAAAATACGTTAAGTTATGCTTCAGGTGACAAATTAGCGACCTGTTACAAAAAAATTATAATTCTATTACATACATACATAACGCTTGCATTTTTCCTAATGAGGTAGGAAGAGCGCAAAAAACGCTACATAGACTATTATATATCAGTCTTAAGTAATTTAGGAGGCAGTATTGTTTTAAAACAGATAATGTTCAATTGTCAATTGTAGATACTGTGTGTGTATTAAGGTCTATTTACCCTTAAGTTTCGTTATGGATCTGACAATAATAGCGTGGCGTTAATTATATTTTTCTTACTTTGTCGTATAAATAAAATGTTTCCTTAAAACTATTAAAAAATGTTGGGTTGTGGTTGATGACTTCACCTTTAAGGAATACGGTCAAGAGCTAAATAAATAGTCAATGTGGTAAGAAAACCTTACAAAGATTGGTTCTACCTACTTTTAAATCTAAAGATAAGCTGGTTGAAGTTAATGTGAAAAACCTGTCAGCGTACCGTATCATTGAACCATTTGATTTCTGGCCCACAGCAGGTTGTTATAATAAACGTAACAAAGTTGAAAGTGTCACTATGTCATGCATTGCATTTACACTATTTCGTTAAATGTGAATAGGTTCTATGCCAGTTCAGAAATGTATTATTTAACGAGGCATACTTAATACAAATAACAGAAAATGATAACTTCAGAGGATGAAATACCAGATAGCTGTCCGTTATCTGGCGCATTTCATTACGGGTATGCGACCCCGGAGTGCTCTAGCTGTTTGTGTCTTACTCCCATATTTCCGAGGCACAAACATCCATTACACCTTTTTTCTCTCCTCTCCCAAAACCCCTGAATCCCTACCTGCGTGGAAATATGGTAGTGTCACTCAAAAGTAGATTACCCCAGGAGAGTACCGGTCTGACCGGAGAATCCCTCCCTCTGTCCTCGGACAGAGGCTGTCCCGCGTATTCTGGGGGGGACAAAGTGACGCAGCCCACAGGCGGCGGTGATGCTCGCCACACGCCACGCCGAAACCGTTCCCGTAGGGGCGAAACGCGGACGTTAGAGTGTCGTTTTGCGACATGGAATGTGTGTGGAGGAATGAATAGTAAGTTAGATGAGGTATGTGAAGTGATGGCGATAAGGAGTACCCGAAACCGTCGAGCGTGTATGACAAGAGTGATGAATGTGAGTGAAGCGAGAGAAGTATGTCAGAATAGATGCGAATGGCGCTCTGTTGTCTCTGCCTACCCCGCAGGGAATAAGGCGTGACGGTTATGTATGTATGTATGTAGAAAATGATTAAAATATTAAAGGCGGAGTCATGCCGAAGTATGGTCCGATTGTTTCATGTCAGAGCCTTGAAGATGTGGTTTCCCGGTTTTCCAACATTTGTTTTGCATTCTTAACTTAATGAAAAAGTCACTGTTTTGCCTGATACTTTTATGAAGCTTCGACATCTGAAGTGATCGCGACAAAACTATGGATACATCGTGATACCTAAGGAAAGACATAGAATGGTTATTTTTTATCTGTAGGTACTATTTCTAAATGGGATAGGCAGAGAACACAAAACTCTTCATATTCATAACAAACAAAGCTTATTTTTTAACCGACTTCAAAAAGGAGGAGGTTCTCAATTCGACCTAATTTTTTTTTTTTTTTTTTTTTTTTTTTTTTTTTTGTGTGTATGTTACTCGATAACTCGAAAACCCGTGGACCGATTTTCAAAATTTTTTTTTTAATCGAAAGGGTATAACTCGAAATTGGTCCCATTTGCACGACACCAGGATCTGATGGTGGAATCTTGGAGAAATCGAGGGAACTCTTCAAATTTTATATGGAGATGTACGGCGTTTTCGGTAATTTGTTGATGAAGTCAAGATTTTACATTCAGTAAACAGAATACTTTCAAAATATTGCTAACTAGTTGTGCCCGCGACTCCGTCCGCGTGGAATAGTGACAAATTTCCCCCGTTTTTCCTACATTTTCCACTGTTTCTTCGGTCCTATTGGTCCCAGCGTGATGTTATATAGCTTAAAGCCTTCCTTGATAAATGGTCTATCCAACACAAAAAATATTTTTCAATTCGCACCAGTAGTTTCTGAGATTAGCGCGTTCAAACAAACAAACAAACTCTTCAGCTTTATTATATTAGTATAGATTTGAAGTCGGTTTTTTTTTGTTTAAAATTATTAGGTTTTTAGTTGAAAGGTACAATAGCTGGAAGTTGCTAGCCTCTATCGCCTAATATACATGAAGGGAAGTAGAAATAAAGAGGTGATATTTTAACCCGACACCACACGGCAAATAGTTTTGGCAATTTAAGCTGAGCTATATCGCTGGTAAGATCGCTAATATTAAACAGAAGTCAATTTACTGAGAATTCCTTGAAGAACACTGTTTTAAACTTTCGTGATTCTCACACATATTAATGTTTACGCGGGACTTAATCACGTAAATAAATACCGTAATTAAAAAATACCGTGATTAAGTCCCGCGTAAACATTGATTCCTTGCAGACTGAGTCGCGGGCCACAGCTAGTTCTATTTGCATGAGCGCTGACCATAAAATGGATCACCGTTCTAGTGAGATGATTGCTTGTAATTGTTAACTAACACATCGTTAAGCATTAGCAATGCTAATTGTGACAACGTTCCATAATAACTCAACAATACTATACATGCGAACTTACTTGAATGAGAATCTGTCTTCAACGAGTGGGTGATGACAACTTTATGTCCGACTCCCTAACTGAATTAATTAGAATCAGCACGTAAGGTAGCTGAGCCCATTTTCAGATAAGTATAATGACAATGTCAAATACATTTTTTATCACGATGCCGTCAAAAATCTTTTGTAAAACCCTATACTAATATTATAAAGCTGAAGAGTTTGTTTGTTTGTTTGAACGCGCTAATCTCAGGAACTACTGGTTCGATATGAAAAAATCTTTTTGTGTTGGATAGACCATTTATCGAGGAAGGCTTTAGGCTATATAACATCACGCTGCGACAAATAGGACCGAAGAAGCATTGGAAAATGTGGTAAGAACGGGAGAAATTAGTCACTTTTAAACTCGAACGGAGTCGCGGGCACAGCTAGTTGGCTTCAAAATTGGTACGATTTTAATTTAAGTAGTGGTGGTAAGTTTGCACGTCACTTTATTAATGGATGCGTGGACTTTCCCCCACTATTTAAAATTTACATGGGTTATTTGTTCTTTTAGAGTTACGGAACTGACAAAAGATTAAAAAGAACACTACAAAACTAGTGTGGAAAAAAAATTCAGCTAATGTTTCGTCTTAAGTAGTTGAGCGTGTTAATGTGGCTCCAGATTTAATATCCCACCCATAAATTTACGCTTAGTCCTTAAAGCCACTTAGTTAAGTATGAAATCGTCAAGTTTTACCTGTCAGGCCGTCGTGGGCGCCGCCTACATGTGTGTGGGAGTTAGGGCGCGTAAATCCGCATTACAAGGCGTAATGGAACCGACTAACCTTGTATTCTACGTCTTAGTTGTAACTAGTATAGTTTGTATAGTTAGCCAAAAGCTGCGACCATGTGAGGAACTACGGCATACGAAGGGCATAAGAACTTCGTTAAGATGATTGGCTCAAAGCTTAGTTGAAAACAGCGTGGTACGGATTAGGAAGACCGTGGGCTCACATCCCACTTCTTACGAGTAATCATTTTTTGTTCATTTCAATGTGTGTTGAATGTAATAAGATATTATATTTAATTATTCCTACTGAGAATAAGTCATAAAAATAATTTCATAAATACTCCTACATTATTTTCGCAGAACTTTACTATCGAATGGTACTACTGTTGGTACCATCAGTACTGTTACTGATCTATCAATAGGTACATGTGGCAAAAAAGTGACCCAGAACGTAAATTATCGAATCAGAAATGGTTTTATGTGTAACTTGTCAATGTTTCGTGGGCTCTATTTATGATACCTTTTTTGAAATAAAATGCCCTCATGCGCAAAAAAGTCGCTTCACTCATAAGTCGAGTGAGGGGAAGCCCCAACAGTCTCCTGCGGGTGGTGGCGACGTGCCAGGACAGCGCTCGGCTGTGCTCAGCCGGCTCTGCCAGCTGCACGCGCCAAGTGCGCGTGCGCCGGGAGGGTCCGCGGGCGGAGTGTTTAATTTATTTTTTATTTTTTTATTTTTGTATTATTTGGTTTTTTCTTTATATTACTTACTAACATAGATTATAACGTTTCTTTATAGGTACTAACACTTTATGGACCAAGTTGTCTGAAAATAAAGATTTTTTATTTTTTATTCCAATTCTTAAGTTGCTTCCCTTTGAATATATGGAAACGGTAGTACGATACGAATAAAGCCAAATAAACAAGAAAGAAGAAGAAGTTCAAGCCCATGAACCTCCAGAAAAAATGCTAGATTTAAAATAATTGCAAAACTCGTGCGAACTTAGCAAACTAACTAAGCGGATACATTATTAGACAGACGGACAAACCTTCCGCCACTTGATCGTCAGCAACTGACATCCTTGAGAACAAAAACTCCTGCGATCATATTTTCGGATCGCTGAACTTGATTTTAGAACAAACTGACGTTAAAGAAGATTGATTAGAATGTCTGATGTAGTTTTTCTAGGGAAACTGTCAATAGTATTGGGTTGTAACGTGTCTTTGAAAACAGGTTCCTTTTCTAGTAATGCCTTAGCTACATCTTAACAAAGTAGGATCAAGAATTTTGGAATAGTTCTCATCTTTCAACGGTTTAATGTGAGGAGCATTGTATATAAAATATATTGTATTGTTTATGACTAAGTTGTCATAACACACTTCCTCTGCACGACCTAACAAATACCTACACGTCATAGGTATACCTGAGCTGCACTATTTTTATTGCTTCAAGACCAACATAACCCTCCAATTTTTAAATAGACTCTCGAGTTTTGAGGGTTGAAATAAAGACTTTGGAGTTTTTGAACTTTTTATAATTAGTTAGGTTACAAAGCAATTACTTTGTTGAAGTAACGTAATTCAGTGAACCGATGTGAATTTCGTCAGTGGGACTAAAATGACTTCCACCTTTCCCTTCGTCCACACTCGGTGCAGTGAGGAGCCGGGCCTCAGATTATTGTTACGTTAAATACTTCATTTCGAAATAATCTAGGTTAGTGGGTTCGTTTTTTTGCAATTGAAGAGCTGAATTTTATTGGACAACGAATGTGGGCAAAGTTTTCGTAATTTACTTCGCTTGTTATTAACTGACTTGATTTAATGTAGTATTAATAGTTTTTTTTCTTGTGTATCCAGGTTAGGTGTAAGTTTGGTTGCATGACGAACAGGTATTTATTATTATTTGTTGGAGTAAGTATTAAAAAATAGATTTTGTGTGTTTTTACTCCATTATTATCCGCACAAAATAGTATATTGCTGCATGCCATTGCGGGTACAATTAGAATTGATTTAACTAAACGAGAAAAAATGCTTTGGAATAAGAAGTGTGTTCTTTTTTTTGCGAGCGGACTGCGAGTAGCCACGTCCCGCGCATCCTTACTTAACACGACTGGACTGGTTTAGCGTTCAGTGTGTAGCGTCGGACGATTGTTGTACAAAATGGCAAAGTCTATCCATACAAATCTATCAACTTCATGTAAACAAACTGTACACAATACACGTACACTGCACATTTGTTTAAAACGCATATCACAATCTAGAGCAGTTTCAATTTTTTCTGGTGCTGTCTGTTAGTAGAGATACTTAATTTATTTATTTTGGTTTAAGATGCACAAAAAATTTGACATGATCTTTTTATTGCTATTCACAGTTCTGAAGGTTTGACGGTTCATTTATCTGAACGATTGCATACGGATGATTGATTACAGGGACTTTGATTATTATCGTGTAAGTCAGGACAGGCATAGTTTTTATGTCTACTGAACCTAACTGACATTGCCAAGATGATAAACGAGGTTAAATTATGCAGAGCCATTAAGGCGACACTGAATTGTGTTATTAATACAATCACATCCACTGAATATTTTAGATTACTTTGTCTATAATTTCGATATTAGTAAAATTTTCGTGCAGTCTCATCATTAAACTGTTTATATTCGTTATTAGGAAGTTTTTTGAGACAAAGTTTGTGAACAAATATCCATGGCAACACTACCAATTAGAACTTTTATTTATAGAAGAAAAATCACGCGATAGGCTGGTTATAAATTGAACGGTTGTACTTTAAATACAATATTATAGTCGGACAACGTCATGCGCGACCGTCCCTGGGAATGAGAGGCGGTGGCGGGGGTGAGGTGCTACAGCATCGTTTCTTAACCTCGGGTCGCGGGCCATATCGAAATGGGTCGCAGGCCTTTTTGAAAAACAAACCGCAACCACTGCATTCAATTTGTTTTTAGTGTTTGATAGGGTCGCAGGCTTCAAGTACATATTTTCGAATTTTGGGTCGCCATGCAAAAAGGTTAAGAACCGCTTACAGACTTAAGCGGGGACTGAAGGGATAGCGGGGACGAATGAACTCGCGCGCTAGACCACGGCGCTATGACGTGCTTGTGCAGAGACGTCCGTGAATGAGGTTGTCCTACAATATTTCTGACAGTAGTAAAAAAACTATAAATATTTGACTCCAAATCGTAGTCCAAGCTGTCCACTATTAAAATAAATATTCATACGGTGCATCCTCGGAAGAGTTAACGTCACAAAACAACGAGACAAAGACATAACTGTCATCGTAGAAAGTTCGCATTGAACTTCAAAGAGAGTTCACAGATGTAAAGAAACTCATTAGATCCGTTTGCCCGAAGACATTAAGTGCATGCCTTGTGCGGTGACACATTGGCATACCAGCCGCCTGCAGCCATGCACCGCTACAGTTAGGGATGCCAATTTTCTTTGTCACTTCCTGATTTTTGTAATTTTTTTTATCTTTAACCATTTCTTTAAATAACACTTCTACCCTTTTATTTTTTATCTGAAAACAAGGATGAAAACTTTTCTCAATTCTTAAGCCATTAATTTGATTATTTGTGTTGTAATTTATTTACAAGATTTTCTTTCTTTCTGCTAACAATACGATAATGCTACTTAGTAGGTATGGACTGGCCTGTTAGTGTTTATATATCTAGTTATAATTATTCTCAGCATGGTTATCTGAAATGTTTTACCCAGTCGCTAATTCATCCTTATTTGTGTACCTAAACATTTTTTTTGAGAAACCTTCTAAAGCAATTCGTAAGTAAACTTCAACATTTACTCAAATAACGAAACAAATCTGCCATATTTTTTCTCGTGTTGCAATTGTTCAAAAGCGGCGGCGTTCGTTTTCCACCTGCTTTTACCAATCCTCTCTGCTCATTATTAAAACCCCGCGCATTTTACTCTTTGTATACTGTCAGCCCTATTCCATAACGTTCGTGTTATTCTAAATGGTGACACTCTGCTATGGTCACCGACAATACTTCACTTAGGAATTGGGTTGCTGAGGTAACGTTACATCACACGTACTCAAACTAGTAGATAACGCGGAACTTACATTCTGCGAAATGTTTATTGCAAGAAATCGTCATAAAAATGCCATTAACGCCAAATAAATAGATTGGAATCATGATGAAACAAGAAATAACAAAGAGATAACGCTTACATCGTCAGAGCTATTTTAGAACATGTTGTTATCAGGTAGCATACAACTTAAAGCTACCACTATGTATGAGTGCATGAGGGTGTGAGGGCTTGATGCGTGGTGTCGGGATAGATGGTGTCTCTGTCGAAGGCGGATTGTATAATCCGCCGTTTTACATAACGCCTAGCCATTTTGCAAAACAGCGCCGTTTTGTAATGCGGCGGCTCAACGTTTAGCCGGATTGAATGCGGCTGAACGAAAAACCGCCGGAATGAATTCGGCGCTAAACGTTATTCATTACGGCTAGGCATATTGTAATACGGCGAGAGATTAGCCGCCACTTTGTCGTTTTTAGTTCAGATTTTTAACACTCGTGGCGCTGCCTAACATAAACAGTAGAGGATTTAGAGATTATAATAGGTTAGGTTAGGTTAGATTACATTAAATTAGGTTAGGTTAGGTTAGTTTATTTTATTTATTTTTATTTTATTTAACATTCTTTGTTTTGTAAGTATTGTTACCCTACAATTTTAGTAGTAGTACGGACAGCTGCAGAGAAAGGTAACCCCCTGCGCATACAATGTCTCATTACTAGGGGGTTACTCTTCTCTGCAGCTGACTGTACAATGCGGCTAAACGTGGGCCGCCTTTTTGAAGAACGTTTCGCAACTACAATCCGGCTGAACGTTGAGCCGCCGTTTTACAAAACGGCGCTGTTTTGCAAAACGGCTAGGCGTTATGTAAAACGGCGGATTATACAATCCGCCTGCGACATCTCCATTTCTTCCGTGGATGTAGAAAGAAGCGACTAAAGAAATGGGTTTAGGTATTCTTTGGGCAACAGGCTAGCAACTTTTTACTATTTCACGTCTTCTATCTGTTTTTAAACCTATGATTATGCTAGAAGTGCCTGCGAGTGCTACTCATGAAATGGTCACGGTTTTATCTGTTATGTTTCTTGTGCTCTGCCTACCCAATACAAGTTTAGTATAGTTGTATGAGGGTAGTTGGGCTCTAAGTTCTATCACCAATCGATAAAAGAAGGACTTTTTAACAGTGCATAGTCTTGTAACGTAATCTGTCAGAACGACTAACTACGATTTATTATGTTGGTTTATTGCGGAATCATTAAGCTATATAGCCTTAAATTAACACGATGACGATGTTTTCTTATTCCGCATTACGTTATCGTTATTAATTTATGACAGAGACAGCAACTTGCCTCATTGGCATTTGCAGGTTGTTTTTATTGCTAATCCACTCTTCAAATTCTGACTTAGCAGTAATTTACTGTTAAGAAATTTATTTTCGTTATTTCTGTCATTTTAATGCAGTTTTCCGAAACGATTGCAAGTAATTATTTCCAATGTAAAAACATAGTGGAAATATCCCTAAGCCAGAGCGTCTCTAGTTAAAAATTTCAAAACTACTTAGTATTAGGTAAATCAATTTATACGATATCATTTTTCATTTCATTATTATTCAGCTAAAGTACATAATATACAAAACACAACGGCCCGCAACTGGACGCAAAACTGTCTTCTCAGTATAATATCAGTACTTATTAAACTATAGTGAAATCTATCCAATCCAATGAAAGTGGTTTAGGAAAAGTTGGTCGCTTTGGAGAACCTAAATCTACCAGATTGGCGATGTTCTGAAGGAAAAATTAGAAGTACCTACCTAAAACGATGAGCATGTACCACAAGAGAGATAAATGTGATCGAAGCGAAGCCAGAGATGTTTGTCAGAATAGATGCGAATGACGCTATATGTATTATCCCTGCCTATCCCACAGGGCGTGACGTTTAAGTTGTATTCATGTAGGTTTCCATAGGGTCCACCTTCAATTGATTGAATCCTACCTAAGGATAACTGTGTCCATCTTGGATACACATGGAATTCTAACAAACTTTAAGGTACGTTACGGGGTTTGAACTTAAAATCTTCAGTTCACAGATCTAGTGGATCAAATCGCACTGTTTCATTTATAGAAATTAGATTTCTCATGTCAAGGTAGATCTTTGGAATAGTTAGTGTGGCTGGCAGCTTCCGTTGTGTTGACAACGAAAGTGATGCGCGAACATGTTCACAATGCGCCAAGGTTCTCACGACAACCAGCTGACGTAACCGTACAACCTGTGCTATGCTATGCTAACTAACTATTTTACCATAGACAACAATCGCATTATGATAATAGAGGTTCAGAGGTTTATGGTTTTGCATTTTGATACGCTGCGAATACTTTTGGAACCTCCTTGTGCCTATTTGTTTTGATTTTTTTTTGTCGTTTTGGATTTGTTTTTGTTTTATAAGTAGCAAAATAGATTTAACTTGAAGTGATCAGAGATATAAGCGTCACTATTCATGAAAATAGTGTGTGGTTAAGAAATAGGAAGGAAGTAGTTTAAGGGAGGTATGTTTTAGGCGACAAGCTAGCAATCTGTCACTGATTCCTTCTTTTACCAGACTTTAAACATAAAATATATTAAAACTGGTTTCGAACCCTGAATGGTTTAATATATATGGCGATCGTTCTGTCTACGCATCATTTTGTGCGCTCTGCGTCCCCATTTGGGAATGCAAGCTAGATGTATGTAGAACAGGCGATCAAATATTTTAATTATAAGGGCTGAATTACCTTGGATGAAATCTTCATAAAATGTTTTTACACTAAATACCAAAATTATATCACGTTAAATATAAATACTTGATACGAAAAATCGTTATGACTTTTATAATGATAAACTTTCATAATAGGTACGTACAAAAATAAAATCTTATCGTGCAACGCTACATTCGTACACTGATGTCTCATTAAAAAATCGAAAGTGAAGGATGTATTGACGTAGATATTGCTCCTTTATGTCCCTGGAGTGACATCATGTAGAAACGGAAATATCAATCTTCCTTTCAACTGAGCGAAGACAAAAATAAAGGAAAGTGGAAGAAACTTACGTTCAATAGCAAATCGAGATAAAGGCCTTGTTCAAAACTTGTGACGTTTTTGGGTCAGCTAAAAGTAAGTGGCAAGCTGCCCGGTGTCCGGTACAGAACTCATAAAGCAGTTTTTGTGCAAACACTCCTTTCGTTCCAATTTGTTAATTTCTGGCGCCACACCCACTTTTTGTACCAGATACTAAATCGCTATGATCTCACCTCCTTGATATTGTATAAACAGCGCTAAAATTACGTACTTTCTAAAATTAGGACTAATTATCACTGTTATGTGTTCTGTTTTCACAATCGAAGAGGTGCATCTAATGAGAGAGCAAATAGCGCTTTTACGCTCGATAAGTTTTAGGACAAATAAATGCACCTGCACTCCATTTGTGGAATTTCGCAATGCGCATCTAGCCAGCGCGCTAGAACATGACTCTTTAAGTTGTCATGTCCGATCGGAAGTCCAATACATTAAGCATGTTGGATACTCGTTACACAACCCTGTTGCATAACATGCGACACTCGGGCATGTGCCGAAAATTTATCCGCTTTCTAATTGAAATCTCCATCTGGATAACTCAATAATGAAGACAACACAAGCCGTTAGTCACCTTCCGCGCTAATCAATTCAGAATCAGTCAGTTTAACAGCTGAATTGTCTTCATATCCGACGCTCTTAATCACATTTGGTCAGCGCCATATTTTATTGACGCTCAAAACAAGTGCGTCAGAGAATAAATAAATATAATTAAACTGACGTTTAAACTGGTTTGATTTGATGCAGTCAGATTACATCACGACCTCTTTATAAGAGCAGCGAATGTGTGCAGTGCATGTTTTAAAAGTGGAATTCTCATTTTCACCCCGTGTTCAGACAAGTTACCGAATCGGGTCATGTAAGGGCGACTCGCGGAGGAAGGCTCCGCGGCCGCTTTCACCCACGCGGTCGGGGAGAGCACGGCCTCAGTCGACGACATTGCATTACGTAAATAACGTCGTGACCTGCCTAGAGTTTTTCTTAAAAGGATCCAGTTATCCGTTCAAGAGAGAACTTACCAGCGCGCGTTTAAGCAATTTATCTGTGCAGCGGTCGCGCGTAGGCTCTCTTGTTTAGGTAGTCCTTGTCGGATAATGATCATTAAGCACGCGAGATTACAAAGCGAATAAAACGATTTCATTGCTTGGTATTTGTAACGAATATCTTTCAATGCCATACACATTAAACGAGCGCGACTTTAATAATATTAGTCGCATTGCATTGGCTATCGCAATATGTCATTGCTTTCCTGGTTGCTCCAATTAAGCCCATTGCCGTATTATGTTTGTGCACGAGTTTAGTAACAGTCCAGAGAGATCGCAATGTGATGGTTGACTAATAAATCAAAATGGTGGATGGAGTAACACATGGGGCTATTAGTTTGCTAGGTATCATTATGAGTATGAATGACAAATGGTCTACGAGATTTAAGGTCGATGAGTTTGATTCAGCTCGGAGCGTTCTGCTTGTAGGCAAGCATGTTTCAGTATGCATAAAGGAAGTCATCGTGTATTTTAGAGCTTTTATAATTTGCTTTATCGTTGTTGGGAAGTAATTAGTCGCCTTCAATTTAATTAGGCAAGTGACTTTTCCAGCGGTTGTAACCGACATTGAATTGCGATGATGTGTGTGTTTATCGTTAGTTTCGTTTGTGTGACATTGAGGTACGCATTCTCACTTTAAAATAAGACCTTGCCTAAACACAGATAGTGATTATTAAACGTGGTTTGATACTTATTATGTTATTGTTATCTGAATTGGCCTTTCATAAGGCGGTTTCGCGAATTATTCACTGATTTGATAATCTTCTGATGAATACAAACCAAATATAAGAAAAGTCTAAAATCTATCTTAAAGGTTGCCTGAAACTACTTGTCGATTCAAAAATCATATACAGATTAATGTTTGTTTAGAAGCAAAACTTATATTGAAAATATACATTCCTCTACGGGGCTTATAATTTGTGTTATGAAACTAAGAGAAAACAGTTATAATAAATAAACGCCTGTCTTACTTAAAACTTATTTGTTAAGCTTGAGTGACATTTCACTAACTGCAAGGATTTGTGTGTTAAATATTTAAATGTAGATAGAATTGACATAATGCTCACGTAATCTGCCTTTCGTGTAAACACATGCGACATTCCAGAACGTGTTATAATCGGAAGGAAATAATTCTTCTCACGGAATACGCCACGGAAAGAAACATTTAATCTAATCAACGAACACGAACAACATTTTAATTAGAAGATATAGAGGATATTGATTGCTGCAGCCCCCAACACGTTTGTTATCTGGTGGGCGGAGGTGTATCAAGTTATAGGCAATTATTCTCAATTACGAAGTGTATGATTAAATCCGTATTTGTTTAGCTCGTATGTGGTTTTATGGCGGAGAAGTTTATTTATGTACACTGCTTGCGGTATTGGGTTGTATGTGGGAGCAAAACTAGGGGATCTGCTCGCATGTTACGTCATGAATAAACTTGTTTTTAACTTTTGGAATACAAGTTACTAACGACTACTAGAACTATTAATTTAGAGCTTTTAAGACAGTATAATTTTGTTTAAGGCAAACAAGACCAATAAAAAAGATAAACTGGTACAGCGGTCGATTAAAAGTTTGTCAAGTACAAGATCTCTAGCGCATGATTTCAATTAGCACAGATAAAACTAAAAAATATTGTTTTGGGCCTGATGAATCATGTCACGCATTAAGTTTTACGTTTGTTTCATATCAGTGTGTAGGTATGTCTGAGGGCGCTAGTAAATTGCAACTGTCATGTTTCTGAACCGAACGTGGGTACTTTTGGCGAAGACCTTGCATACAAATTAACCCATTGTGAGTGATCCTTGGTTAGGCGTTTGCACTCAGATATATCAGGTATTACCAAGGTCGGTTATTTTACCTACATGTAGTTTTTCCGTAAGACGATGACACGCCACTATACTGTCGGGTGTTAGAATCCAATTTTAATTAACTACGATCATTAGTAGCAAAACATTGGCGCAAAAAGTATCGCCAGTTTAAAGTGGTTGATTAATTGCGCAAGCATGATAGAGATTTAACATGCTATGTACTTAAACAGTTTGTATTTGACTGTCAGCATCACGTCGATTGCTGCTTTAGGTCGGCTGTACACTGTCTAAATCCGTTTTGGAATATTCTGATGCAAGTAAAATGTGTAAAATTTTGTATCAGAAACACGTATTTGCATCTTTGTCGATTCGGCCGCCTCTGTTGAGTTAATGCAAAAGCTCGAGTGCGTGTTAGAAATTTGAACAGAAATTTCTCAGAATGTGAAGCCGGCCTTCTATTTAGAAGCGGGTATGTACCGCATGAACAATTCAAGGCAAAACTCTATACTTTAATTTTGTATTCCTTTTCGAGTACAGTAGGCCTTCATTAATCACAACGAAGATAGCCAACGGTAAACTTGTCTTGTGAAGTCTGTTAAAAAATAAATAGCATTTAACTCAACTTAATTAAGACAAGATGCTATTTGTTAGACAGCAACCATATTTATAATCTTATGTGCATAATGAAGTCAACATCACAAGCATTTGGTGTATCATCTCTGTTCTCTCGATGAAAAATGAAAGAGAAGCGACTCGAATATTTGTTTGATATAGACTGATGTAGTGAGTCTCTCACGACATTTCGTGTACAGTATAACGTTGCTTATTTTAATTAGATCGCGTAAATAGCCATTTTTCTTTTCAGACGCCGCTTTTCTTTTATAAATTTACATCATTAACTTGCAAAGTCAATTAATTCAATAAAACGTCTTATCTTTTGCTTGATGACATGATTTTTAGCTTTTCAATGATTCTAACAATTCATTGGAACACAAAATGTTAGCACGAGTATTTTGCATGTACCTAAGTCTGTGCCACAAAATGGCTGTCTACTTGGTCACGGCACCTGGAGAGATGTCGCGTGTCTTCATCAGATGCGCTAGCGGAAACCTTGACTCATTTGCTTTAGCAATATTGTCTTTGTTTATCCTCCTAGCACACGCCAGCGTTATTAGTTACATGTCACGCGAATTACTTTATGCGGTCGTTGTTTATCATCGTCATCTTACTGTGACACGAAAATCAGGTTTCCTAAAATCTTACGTCCGAAACAAATGATTAATTGATTGGCATTAATTATTCGCATGCTTATTTTACCAAACCAACGTCTAGCAAATAAAGTTTTAGATTTGATTTGAAGTTAAAAAAATATCTACGATCCCACTGCTACCTACTTCAGAAAATAAAAGTAAAAAAATTACACCACTTTCTTTTTTTTACAAGAAGAAATCAATCTACAATAACAAGAACCACAGGATCTACAAATAGGGTGACATCATAATATTGGCCGCTTTAAGGGTCGGGCTGATTATAAAAATAACAAAACAAATTGAAGAATAACTATTTTGATCGTTGTTGTAGGTGACTGTAAACATCCAAGCATTTCGCACATAATTAACAAGTTTACTTTTAACACTAGATTTTTTTACAATATCCAAAAACGAGTAAGTGAACCAACACTCTTTTATGGATGTTGACCTCGTCTGTTAGACTTAGTTTCAAAATAGACCATTATTAAATATTGATATTGTGATTTATAAAGAGAAACAAAATGGCTTTAATTGAGGATAATTGTTTGCCTTATATGAGTACGAGGGCAAAATACACGAAGTACATGACAAGGTGGCATAATAACCTCGTCTGCATCTAATACCTAAGTCCCTAATTTGTCAAACATTAACAGTCAGATGTCGGGTGCGTTTCGCGTGCACGCCGCGAGTGGCCCAACTCACAAGCGGACGAATAGCGAAGCTTTCTTACTTTGGTTCTTTCGTTTTATTTAACCCATTTTGATTAAACCTTTCTTTGGTTCTTTTGTTTTAACCTATTTTGACAAGCGGACGATTAGAGAATCTATCTATTATTCTGGTTCTTTTGTTTAAACGTATTTTGATTAAACGACTTCCAAGTTAAGTCACAACCAGTCCTCAAAATTAATAAACTAAAAATTACAAGTTAAATTCTAATACGATTTCAAAAATATTTTATGAATGTCCAATAATTTGAATAAGTCATCCTGTAGCTATTCGACGTGTTACAATACATGTCAATCTATTGCTAGGCAAATGGAATAATTTCGAATCTAACTGTGTTTCTAATAACTGTGGAATCAGTTGCCTTGACAATTTGTCGTAAATTTTGGTCGTTGTATGCATTGTTTATTATGTATATGTTTATGATAATTAATATTAAATTTATTAATAATATGTGAAGGTATATATTAGTTTATAATAGTGGTAATTATTT
Source organism: Adoxophyes honmai (assembly GCA_005406045.1). Taxonomy (NCBI): domain Eukaryota; kingdom Metazoa; phylum Arthropoda; class Insecta; order Lepidoptera; family Tortricidae; genus Adoxophyes; species Adoxophyes honmai. The sequence goes on along the minus strand of BHDV01070144.1, from coordinate 47,039 downwards.
GTGTGTATTAGAATGTAATGTTTATGCATTAGGATATATTTGCTTATATATATTTGTATCTTCATGTTTTTTTTCTTTTTTTGTATGTCTACTCATATCCATTTATCCTGTCAATCGCCTGAAGGTTAACTGGTAGAGATCCCCTCGGGGATAAGTTCGCCTTTGTACATGAAGCTGTAATCCTGTATCCTGTTTTTCTGTAATTATTTTATGTGCAATAAAGAGTCATACAATACAATACAATACAATTTCGGTCCTACTACGACACTGGCAGAATCGTTGCCGTAAAAACCACTGAATTGGATTGAATATTTTCGGATACCGTTGTAGTTAAAACATAGGTCACAACAACAGATAAAATTTACCAATAGGAAGGAAATCTGTTGCTGTAAGTAATTAAGTTGTCAAATATCAAGACGACTATTCAATTAAAACTTACTACTTAAAACGTCTGTTACAGACGAATGAGGCCGTTGATGATTCAATTAAAAAGACTACTAGTGATGCATAGAATAACAAGAAAACAAAAGGTAACTCAAAAGAAAACCTCGTTCGACCCGCTGACGCCTACGTCTTGTTCTTTCCGCGGTTCAGATCAACCGACCTTGACCGACTTCGGCGGTCATAGTCATCGCTTTCAATTTATATAGGGACGACAACCAGGTTTCAAGTGCAAGTTTAGATCACAATTAATTGTCATTCATGCATAAAACGGGTATTAAATCCAACAAGTTTAACTTCACGTCTTTCGAGGACGAGTACATTACTTAGGAGAGGGCATAACCATATCCAATGGTTGCTTTGTAGCCACGCAATGTAACGCACATCGGTGGCTTTTACTCGATTTGCCGATGCGGTGATTATGGACAAACAATATTCCATGTTCAATTAATGCGGAGTGGTTCAGCTAATTATTCTAAGCGACGCGTTGTTTACAAAACCAGGTTGTTGAAGAATATATAGGCTAATGGAATCAAATGGTTCGAATCGATCGAAATTGAGGGTCAACTAATCAAAATATTTAAATGTCGATTGTAACAACAATTTTGTTGTTACATACAACATGACTATATTCCGAAATGGGGTGAGCAGAGCACACGAAACGCTACATGGATAAAACCATAACTGTTTCACTTTTCGTGGCCACTTCTAACATATTTTTAGGTTTTAAATTGGCAGGTAAAATTGCGACATGTTGCTAGCCTGTTGCCTAAAATATTTCTTAAGGTATTTTCTTAATCACCTTTTGCTTCATCCACGGAAGAAATGGACAGATGTAATTCTACACTCGACGCCGAACAAGTAAATTCTGTTGTTAAAATGTAACAACATAATAAAAAGTATTCGAGAAACATTTACTAGCAATAATGTAGCGCATAGCCTTCATATGACAACATTGTCAATTTATTAAACACACACACACATATCCTCACACCTGTATTCCTAAGAGGGGTAGGCATTTTATTAGGTTGCTTATAATCCCCTCAAGGCTCCTACGTAGCTTTAATAATTTAAGAAATTATATTTATAAAACTGTTATGTAAAAGTTCTTTAATACCTACTTTTATTTTACTAACAAAAGAAAATCCCGCCATTGAAAGTTGATAAGTAAAGGATAAGCTCACGCCTTTGTTGCAATTAAAACTGAAAGTTAATTTATTTAACGCACTTGTAAGTTTCTTAACATTGTTATAAAACATTGAATGGCCCTGAAAACCCCAGCCAATAATGCAACCGAGTGCAATGAGAATTTCGTTAACTTTTTTGTACGAAAATTAGCGTACGCGTTAGTGAAACACGTTTTTAAAATGTTTCGCCTCATTATAGTCGTTGTAATACTTTCAGAGCAAAACGAAATCAAATCACGAATGAAAAATTTTATACTGATAAAATACTTGTTAGTTGACCTATAGTGTTGTTTGAAAGATGAATAGATAAAGGAACATCCACTTATTTTCGTGATCTGAACAGAATTATCGACATTGTTGTTAAACCTGTCACTATCATTCATTACATCTGTCATCCGTTTTTAAACCTGAAATTATGAAGTAGCGCTGAAACTTAAAATAGTCATACTTTTGTCTATGTATCGATTCGTGTGCTCTGCCTATCCCATTTGGGAACATAGGTGTGATTGTAAATACGTTAGAAAAGAGGTAAAGAGACAACTCACGTCATCGTTGTCGTTACAAGCTAGACATCTTGCACAAAAACTCTGATTTTGCAAGTGGGCCGATTTAATACCACCCGTGGCCATAAATACGAGTTAGAGTTAAATTAGTGGGTGTACCCTAATGGTCAGCGTGAGAGTGGCGCCGGTTGCACCGCAGATCCGAGGCACAGGGTTGCCAGTTACGGGGAAACACTAATTCTTGTAAAACTAAAGGATGTGATGCCGTTCTTCTAAGGGTCGATTTAAGCCTTTTTTACTCATAGACCCCTTCCAAAGTTTTATGAAGTTCGGTGGACCCCCTGCTGCTACATTTGCACCAAATTCCTTAAAACACTTATTTTTACCGACTCTAGCGTGGACCCCCATCGAGTCTCCCATGGACCCCTGGGGGCCACCGGGACCACTTTGGGAATCACTGATTTAAGCAAACGAGAATAAAATTTTGTCTTGGTAAAAGTCACTTTTATCAGCTTCTTCCATTATCGATGATTAATCGAGAGTACAAAATTTCGACACTTTTTTAATGTGTGGTGTCGGGTTTAGAATCTGCTCCATTTTTCCGTGGATGTCGTAAGAGGCGCCTAAGACGTGACAGTTAATAACACCTCAATCAGCAAAAATGGACGATGTTTTTCTTCTTATGACCGATTCAACCGAACGAGAATTAAATTAAAATAAATTAAATTACTTACATTCACGCGCCTGTATTCCCAAATAGTGTAGCAAACAATACGCTACATAACCATGACTATATCACATTCCGCAGCCACTTCTCGGATCTTTTTTAGTTTTTAAGTTACGTGGTACCATAGTGACAGGTTGCTGGCCTGTCTGCTAAGGTATACCTTAACCTATTTCCTTAGTCGCCATGATGCGAAAATGTTAAGTTGATCCCGTAAACATCAAATTGACACTGTAATATAGGCTATTGACAAATGATGCAGAACCCTTTTTCTTCCTAAACAGTGTAGATACGGATCTACCAAAGCGCTGGCAGCCCTATCGAGCACGCTATGGTTGTAAGTTACGCAAGCATTAATAAGTAGCTCCAAACTCGCTCTACATTCGCTCTTTGTCTCAACGAGTTGCAGCGAAAAGCCATCGGCATTCCACTGGCCGCTGGCATGGCTAAAGAATGCTAAATCGTTATTTACACGCCGTATTTTGAATATTTTATGCTGTTTGCATCGTATGCGATGAACAGCAGTGGTAGAAAGAAATGTGGCCGTTAACATATGCATTTTTCGCTAGTAGTTCCGGCAGGTCGTAACTTTTCTTCATACTTACGCAGTTTTTGTATTTCTCTGTCTGAATACTATTTTGCACCTTTAAATACTACTTTAGTTAGTGTTTTCTACGTGATTACTTTCTAAGTTTTGCAACTTAGCAAACCGCCTACACTATTTTCTAGATAGGAGTGTATTTCTCAATTTATAGCCAGCATATAATCGACGCTGACGATCTTATATAAGTCATGCGTACGACGATTTTGTATTACATCTAAGAAGCAGAGTTAACATCATAAATTTTCTCTTCCAATCTAGCCTACACAATAGTACAGTAGTAGTGATTATCTGGTAATTATATCAGGGGCTGCAAGTAATTCTCAGTGTTAACAATCTCATAAGAATGCGTATTGTGTGTTTTTGTGCAGCGCTGCACTTCCGAGCGACCGGGAGCATTCGGTGCAGCGGTACAAGGCTCTTGTGCCATTGTCTCTTGTGGTAAACATGCGACAATCGCGATGGCTACACGCGTTCCGTGGTGCGAGATCATGTGTGGTAGGTCGCTTTACATTTACTTAATGATTTGGTACGCGTTGAAATAATGCAACAACAAAAAAACTGATACTACTAAGGTCTGATTTCGATCTAGACCACAACGACTTTGTGTCGCTGGCGGCGTGTCGTTATCGTTAACATTGAATATTACTTCATAGAAATGGATGGGTATCAGCAGCTTTGTCGACGACATTTTGTCGAGACTGATATCGTGCCATAAGTTTTCTCCAGAGGAAACTTAACAAAATATCAATTATGTATTTGGATATAAGACAAGTTTGTTCTGTTTATTTACTCTGAGCAAGTGAGTTGTAAAAGTGTGATAACGTAATGATTGATGTTGGTATGCAGTCTGTGTCAAATTCGTGGATTGGAAGCTATTAACTATGTGATAGCGATATATTTACTGACAAAACTAGATTTAATATGGCAATTAGAGTCGATTAGTTTTAAATACAAAGGCGGGCGCATTATCTGAAATGTATCTTAGCACATTGGGAAATAATAATACTTCGATTGTTGTTGTTATGTAACGAGATATATTATTGTGATTAAAGTATAGAAGCGTTAAATGGACCATGATGCATTTAATTATGAATTAAAGATAACAATTATTAACAGACTTTTTTTACAACAACAGTTTGCGTGGTCCGCTTATTACAGAATACTTTGGATGAGGAAAGAACTTAAAGCACAATCCTTTGTTACGATGACGAAATCAATCGTAATATAATATAATGGGACCGTATGTAATTTTATGGTGGCCAGTGTGGCTCAATTCACTTTCACTTTGCCTTATGGTATTTGTAACAAGAAAATGTGGTTAGGTACCTAAGACCGGTTTAATAAAAGCCTTGTAAAACTGAAAGACTTAATTTTCGTACTGTAACATTTTCAGTAAGTGCATACTCGACAGTTTGAGAGTCTATACTCGCATGTTATTTGCGTACGTTTTGTGAATCAAATATTTGTTCAGGAGTCTGGTATATGTTGTAAATCTTTTTGCATATTTGTTGTTTCTTTGCGTAATAACAGCGGTAGACATCTCCGCCCGGGGGCTGATATCCGTACCTCCTCGTTTTAGGTATTGCTCCTCTGTACCCGCACCAGTGCTCCTCGCAGACCAATTTTAGCGGTACCAAGAGTGAGCCAGTTTTCAGCAAAATGTTTGGTACAATTTTAGGTGCTTCTTTGAAGTTGAGGCCATCCTTGAATGGTAAGTACGGATTGAGATCACATGTTACGTCTTCGGCCGCTGTCTGCTCACATACAAACTCGTCTTGAGACAGGACTGCGATTTCCTTTGGCCGTACGATTTCCCCAGTATCTATTAATTTGGTGGGTGAGTCATTGGCATCCTTCGTATGGCACACACGCTCACCGTCAGCGTATACTAAACAATCTACCAAGTAGTATGTTTTTCTTGGGATGTTTGTCGATAAGAATAGTAGTTTGTCGATATTTTTAAAGTAATTATATCGTATATTTTCGCATTCGAATTTTTCTGGCTCTTGTTGGAAACACGACTTAAGGGTTAAAGCTGGAGATGTGATTTGAGTTATGGAGTCCAATATTAACGGTTTACATTCAATATTTGAGCAGTTGTAAAATACAACGTTTGATCTTGGTATATAGGGATCGTGTATTGGTATGAAGTCATCCACGATACTGTTGATTTGGTCATCTTTTGGTACAGTTTTCTTACAAATAGGAACGCTAGACCCCTGCAAATATTTTATAATGTTATCTGCGTTTCCTTCATTAAATTAAGGGTAAAATAATATTAACGTCAAAAAGAGACATTTTAAATACCTTATCCAAAATGCAAACTACATCTTTGTTAAACACCTGTGAAACAATAAATCGTAATCATGAATATTGTTATGTAAATTAAAAAGTCCTCAGAACACTTGTAACTCATCATCATACCCCGGACACGCCGCACCAAAGAGCACTGATAGCGATGACTAAACAAGAAAAAGTGAAATTCATGTTCCTTGCATTACATCACTTGCATGTAAAAGACTGATAGAAGTAGAAAACAGCCGTAAGCTATAAACCATAAACTATTGTTTCCGTTGGTTGCATTTTAATGATTACATTAATTGAAATCTTTCCGGATAATAAAATATATGATTTGGTTAGAATCAAATGACTTAAAAAGCAGTAAAACTTGTTTGGAAAATAGTTTCGTTCAAAACGTGAATATTTGTAGTACTTGGGTATATTCACAATCAAAAGGTCGATTACTATCCTCTAGCTCTACCTTACAGTATTTTTTTCTCAATTTTTCTCGTAACGATAGACTGACCGTGTGATGATGATTGAAGACTGGACTTTTTTAAGAATCCAGTATTACAGAACGAAACTGGAAAACTATATTGAATTAAAACTGTGTTTTTCTCCTTGGAATTAAGCTTCTTAGTCCATTGTCCAACAAATTAAAAAAAGGACCTGACGCCATAGGCGACCAAGAGGCGTGCAACTTCTTCTTTTTTTATAGCTGTTCAAAGAGGGAAAGCTACCAGCCCTTTGAGCACCATGCTACAGGGCACCCTTAGATTGTATTTAGTTTAGGATCATTTTAGCCAGTTTTAATAATAAGTATATTCATACTATGAATAGTATTATCTAAGACTGTTGTTCGTGGTAAAAAATCTTCATAGACAGCGTTAGTTGCAAAAGGCGTGGCAGTGTAATGGTTTGAAGTCCCGCCTGATGGAAGGTCATGGGTTCAAGACGGCCTTCCTAGTTCATAAAGAAAGTTAAACTATGTCGTAACCTGTACGCATTCGTAATTTACGGGGAAGGCGGGACTAAAATGCCCAAGTAGATATACTTAGGATTTTTCATCACACTTGCTCGTCAATGGTGTTAATACAAGCGCGTATCCTTTAGGACAAAGCCCTAAATAGTAACCGCGGGAGTTATCATTACATCCTATGGGAGGAAAAGTTTAGTTTTAAAAATAGGAGGTTACAAATGTAAAAGTAAAAATTCTGCTATTAAAACTAAAGGGCCAATTTTTAATGCATTATGAAACTGTATTAATTTAATCCTTGGGATGTATGTCAACGCGTTTTTAACATGCATTTTTTGTAAATTTGTTTGAACCTTTTTGGGAGAATCTGGCTGTATGACCATTCGCATTCTGTACGAAACATAGTTCTTGTCTGTGGTATATGATTAAAAAAAAGTGACGATATACCTAAACGCACTGACAGCAGTGACAGCGCAAGCGAAATTGCGCGGTGAGGTGACGTGATGACATACATTTTCTTTAATTTTTAGTTTTTCCTCGCAAATGTGATGAAAATCATTGTGTGTAACACGGGCACTAAAGGAAATTTCCATTTAGTTCCCTAGTTTCACAATGTACTATAAGAGGCATTGTTTTTGATGACACCAAGATATCGTTTTACTAGATTCAAATAAGGTCAAGTTTCTTGCACAGTTATAGAATTCGTTAGTAAAGAGTCTGACATATCTACTAATATATATCACGGCACTAGCAGTTAAAGCAAAGAGGTTATGCTTGTCTATGTCCAGCTCTATAATAGTCGATGATGCTGGCAACTAAGAGACAGCGTCCCGGCTTTTTAACCGACTTCAAAAAGGAGGAGGT
>BHDV01070144.1:0-39368 GCA_005406045.1 Adoxophyes honmai | reverse complement strand
GAATTGAAGTCGGTTTTTTTTTGTTTAAAATTATTTGAATTGAGAACGAGACAAAACAAAAGAATTGAATAGCAAAGTCAAAATTGATGCTTATTTTAACCTTTGCATTGGTGCTGGTGGTGATTTACGTAAAAATGTAAATTAGTATAAAATCGTGAAGCAAACTAAATAACAATTATTGAAGACGCGTCTACACGGACAATCGTAAGTGATGTTTTTATCAAAGTTACGGGCTTAGAGAACGTCTCTTCATTTTATTTGTAGATCTCGTGAGAGGTAACTAAGGAAATAGGTTCCCTTAAATTGGCAGTGTACACTGTGATGTACATTGTCAAATGTTCCTTTTTTTTATTTTTTTGTAACTAAAATTTTTGACTTCGTTTCCCTGCAAGAGGCTCGAATTCACGACTTTATTAATTCTTAATTTAAGGTTTAATATGTTCTAGGTAACAAACAGCCTAGCAGTTTAAATCTAAAGTTATGCTAAAAGTGACTACGAAGTACGAAATGAGAAATACTCGTCGTTTTCGGCATTCAGGAACAGGCGTGATGTTTATAGATATGTAAATGTATGTAATACCGAAGCTAAGGTTTAACTTACACTGAACTAAATCATAAAAGGAATATTGTAAATCAAATAAACCTATTAACAATTAAGGTACTTACCAGCAGAAGAAGTTCCTGTTTATACATTTTTCATCACAGTTTTGAGGTTGGCTGTTGGCTCTGAAACAAATACAAATAATTTCATTTATTTTTGTAATTTATGCAAGCTATTAGTTCTGAAGTTTAAGTAAATGGGCCGATTTGGATAATTTTCAAATCAATTCGTCAATGCTGCGTGCGAGTGTTGAAGGTCTTACTTTAAAATAGTTCTTTTAATGGATCACTTAGTTGAAATAGCGGTGGTTTTTGTAACTTGATAGTTTTCAAGTTTTTATATTTACGTATGACCGAGCGTGCATCGGGATAAGAGCCTTGTCATTTTTAGTATCGCACTGTCTATTTCGGGTTTATTTTTTGGTGAGATTCCAAAGCATTTCATAGGGTTTGATTTACTGATGATTTACAGATAACAAGAACGAATATATACGATCGTACAAAGTAAAATACATCAGACACAAAGCAAAATCCGTCTTTGTAAAATTTGTTTAACTTTTATAATCAATCTCTTTTTTTTTGTAAATATATATAGAGTAATACTACTATCATTATTGTACATTTATAATAAGTAATACGTTTCTGTTTTTACCTTATCGGACACTTATTTTTGGTTCTTGGAAACTAAAAATACAAGTATACTGCTAACAGAAAAAGCTTATAAAAATAATAGTTTTTTTTTCATTATGACCTACATATTTTTAGATGTAAATCCACAGTCATTTGTTTTGCGTGATGTATGGTTGCGGTCTAGTTTTGACAAGGTTGCGCGTGGGCCCGCGTGGTATGCAGCGCATTCGACGGTGCGCGCGCGCCTTGCATTGTCACGCCGGCCATGGCTAATAGAAATAAAATAACCATCTTTGTTTTCGTTCGCAATTAGACAGTATAAGAAAAAGTAATTCTTATTTCTCTTGGCCACGTCATAATTTTAAAATTGCTTTACTTAGCAAGAGATGCTTCTAGGTTCTTTTCATAGAAAAATCCTACGCGACCACGTATGGTAAAAAAATATGTTAAACATTCTATTACACTGATCTTGTGGTGTTAGGTTTAGAATAACCCTCTCCATTTCTTCCATGGTATGCATAAGATGCAATTTAAGGATAAATAGGTTTAGGTATTTATATGTATGCGAGACATAATCACGATTTTATTTACCTTCTTGACATATAAATATGAGTGAGAAAGGTTTATTAGGTATGTTTTAGGCAACAGACTAGCATCCTGCCACCATTGTACCTAATAACTTAAAAGTCTTAAAACTTAAAAATATGCTAGAAGTAGTTGCGAAACATGAAATAGCCGAGGTTTTGACTATGTTTCGTGTACTCTGCCTACTCCATCCGGGAATGCTGGGGAGATGTCGGTATGTATGTATGTATGCTATTACCAATTATGGACACTGTTTTTCTGTTTTTTTTTAGAAACAATGTGGCTTGTAAACTCAATAGATAGTGTTAGTACTTAAATACATACGTAATTGAATTCCGTTTATGGCGAAGTTCATTTAAAGAAAGTGTCGTATACAATGAGACATTGAACGATAGTGAAAATGCTGGTGTCCCCTGCATATCAAACAGGTATTTTATGTTGACGCGACTGGCATTGACAGGCTGTTATGCATCGATCCCATTAGACACCAGCTTTGGATTGAAGTTTTGCATGCCATGATCATAAAATACCGCATGATAAGCCTAAACAGATGTCAGTAGACAAAATTGTCTATGTTCCCTTCACTTTTTTCGTCTTTACTTTTTTTTCATTTTATGTTTTTTTTTTGTTTGTATATTGAAGTTTGGCTGTGTCAGTAAGTGTTGATTTGTTTTCATTTTGTGTATTTGTTTCTCTTTTTGTGCAGTAAAGTGATTAGGGTCATTCGCGTCTCTTCTTTGGACTTGACACAAGTTAAGAATTTAATGCCAATATTTGTAGTAGGTAAGATCGAAATGTATTTATACGCTGCCCAGCTACTACCCCGTTTAGACAAATCCTAACATTGGGTTTTCTAAATACTATACAGGTGGTCTCTCCTGTGGAAATAAAATTCAGTACTATGACCCTTAAATCATTGCACACGCATGTAGCTATAACTTGCTGTGTTATGTTTACGCCCCGAACTTACAAAGAATGTGGACGATGATTATTTTCTATGATGCATTTCAATACATATATTTAACTATCGTTTACAATAAGAAAAACCCTACTGTAATCTCAATATTTAAACGTTCAAGTGACTCAGTTCAGTATAAAGGTAAGCAAGACTCATTTAAAATCTTGGTTTTTCAGCGCATTTTCCCGTAGGAAATGACTCATAAGTCATGCAATAGTATCGAAGCTGATTGACGTGGACGTATGTATTAGGGATTTTTCTCACAGATTTCTTAAAATCGGAAACAGGCAAAGATATGAATGGCTAAAAACGAAACTAGTGTTTTTTGGAAATGTTAATTTAACGCGAAATACTTAGTCATGATTTGGTCTAGATTAACATTACACAGGCAAAACCATGATTGAAAATGTAGGTTCATTTCAAAGGTAAAAAAAATCCATAGCAATAGTATTTTTGCGATTTTACGCCCACTGTTGAATATAAAAATAAATTCTTATTTCCGTTGATGATGTCAGATGTATCATGACATGAAAACGAAGAAACCGATTTTTTTGATATTTATGAATATTTTTACTCTGTACCTACTAACAAAAAAGAAAAGAAAAAAGAGTGAACAATTAATTGAAAAATCTGATCCGTACAGATAAAATCATGAGCAACACAGCTAGTTGAGGGGTTTACTTATCTACTCTACATAATGACATTAAATCTATAAATTTTATTGTTCTCTGTATTGGGCGGTCATTTTCAGACTCTTATGAAATTCAGTTTTCATTTTCATTTTCGATTTTTTTTTCTGTGGCGCAATTTATAACTGTGACCGTGGATAGATTTTGTAAAGTTCATAACAATCTCATTATAATAAATAGATAAGAACGATCATTTTGTGAGAAATGCGGATAAGTAATTCAATACGAATACCAGCCCGCTATGTAGTAACTGCGGTTAGTATAGTTATAACTTATAACCTTACATTATTAATTATTAGCAAATAGTGTTCCCTGCTATAATTACTGAAGCATTTTGTCTCAAGTTTTAGTAATAAATAATGTATGACATATTTCCCTCTTAATCTACCGTTAAGTTCGGGTGCAAAATAAAAAGTTGTAGGTATATATTTAATACTGCTATAATATTTGCATTTTATCACACACTACGAATAATCTAAAAGTATCTGTTAAAGTTTGTCTAAAGTAATTAAATAAATTAACAAATGAAATGATTTCGTGAACTTATTATCTCCTATGAGTTGTAGTTGAGCTGTAGTTGAATTATTATGAGAATAAAATGAGTAGTGATCAATAGGTAGATATACCTTAAACTTTTATCAGAAATAATTGTTTCATTTTAATACGGGTCTTCATGATTATATACGATACGCTACATATAAGGTAGCAGTGTTCAGATATGGAAATACACTATTAAAACTAAATTTACTATAGTAAGTTTGTATAACATTCTCAATCAAAACAAATGTTTATACAGATTTGAGTACCTACAAAAGAAAAATATTCGAATCAAAGGATTTCAATTTAATCAACTCTAAGAAGAACTTGTAAGAGGGTCTATTTTATTCTATGTTTTTAGTTTTTATGGGGCATTAGAAGCAATTTATTAAGGCAATAGGCAATAAACTGGTATTGTAAAAAAGGCGTTGCTCCCATAAAGCCATAATATAGCAGATGATGCACAAAAACTAAACGCGATCGTTGAACTTCCATATGATTAAACGAAAATAATTTATTATTTTCTCGTAAAAAGTTCGCATCCAATGATAATTGCTTAAGCTAAAAACTTACGTAAACGGCAAATTAAATTGGCCTTGCACGTTGAAAAAAGCATACACCTCAATTTACTGCATAAATACACGATATAACAGATACCACTAAAAGCCGTAGCGGTTACTACGAGTATAGATATTCAAAAGACCTATTAAATCGAAGCACTCGAATACTATCGATTGTTAAATTACGTAAAATAAAGATGATTTCCTTATCTTACCTCACGTAGTTAGACAATAAATTGGCAGAAAAAATGCTTCCGAACGGACGTGTAGCCAACGAAGCGGTAAGCGTTGTGTGATGTTTTACCACTTAGTCTAAGCTTCTATTACAACGGTTTAGGTTCTTGCACAGACGCGGTCAAGAGAACAATAATCGTTTCGCATGTCACACACGGTTTTGTGGTGGCTATGACATACACGAGGATGACTAAGATATCCTTAGTCAAAGTTAGGTTTCGTTTCATTCCTTTCCTGTTTGTTTCTGGTATAGGGACCAAGGAAATCGGCATGCGTCATTATGTTGTTAGGTAAGTCAACATTTGCTAAAATTAGTTATCTAATAAATTCAGGCAATTTTAACCTCACAACTTTATTTTCGAAACTTATTTAGTAAATCGTACAAAATATTTGAAAAAAGTCTCAATGAAAAAAATGTTTCTGTAGCTAGGCCGCAAAGGCCTACTAGCGATTTGGAAAGATCATAACATAATTGCCAAGAACAATGCGCCGTAATAAACTTGGAACAAAGTCATCATTAAAACCTATCGATGAACATGCGAGAGTATCCGTATCATTTCATTATGACTGAGTCTCACGATAGTTTCCTTTTTAAAATCAATATGTACTTATTAAAAATGGAAACTGAAGATTTTCACCCAGTTTTTTTTTATCTGAACGGAACGAAATCAAAAATAATTTCATGAGACTTCTAATTATAATAAATAAGTTTTTACAAAGCACATGAGAATATTTTAAATATTTTTTGGAGTTTTGAAGTAATGAAGAAAATCGTACGGCATGGAGGAGAGTCGTTGACAAAATAATTTGCGAAAAATATTTATTTAAAAACAAATAATTAAAATAACAATACGGGAAAAGGTGTACCATTTTTAATGATGCTTAATAATAGGCCCTTACGCGTAAGTTCTTTGCGGCAAAATAATAGCTATTTAGTGAAAACAGTTAACGGCTGGTATGATAAATTGACTCGCGACAAAAGAGTCGGCACGACAAGTGTGCCGTGTCGCCGAAAGCTACCTAAATTACTGTTCAGAAAGGCATCAACTTTTTTTTACAAACTCCTAGTTAATAATATTAACCCCACAGTAAGTCTCCGTCTGTTACTTTTCTACGTTTCAACCGCTTCACCATTATTGACGATTACTTTTTAAGTTTCAAAGACTGTTTACTTTTCATCCCGGAAAAATGCAGTTCCCGCGGTACAGCGCTATGTAAATTACACGCAAATTGAGTCGCGGGTTACAGCTAATATTCTATAATGTTTTTCTCAAACTAGACTCTCGCGTTTGGGCACGATCCCGCCTGAAAGCAAACGTTGGTGTGGTCTAAGGTCCATAACACTAACACGGTTGTAATAAGTACAAATGGCTGATTCGGCTGATCAGAATTGAGATCTCCTATCTATAGGACTCAGGTATGGGAACAAATTCGTAAATTAGATTTCCTAAAAGGAACGCAGTCCTTGTCCTCAAGTAAAATCCTCTTCTTAATAATTTTATAAAATTTTTAGTTTCTACATTCTTTAAGATAAATAGTTTGATCATTGTAGGTACTCATATTCAAGACAGAAGCAGTCTCGTATCTTCAGATTTTGGCTACACGTACAGCGTCACAATCAGAGTTTTGTGGTTTGAAATACCGGTTTGTCGGTATTTTTTGAAAATCGTGTTTCAAATTTACTAAGAGTCATGTCATAATAGCACACAATCATGAAACAATTTTATTTTGTATTTGAACTTCTAAATACGTGTTGTGCCCGCTTAGCAACCTGTGCTCTCTCGGATTGAGAGGAGGTCTGTGCCCAAAGGTGGAATTATTACAATGTTTACTTGCCGAATTTGAAAATATCACTTTTTCTTTTATGTTCACATTGGTGATATCAGGTGATCTTTATACCTAAGTCCAAATCACGAAATATTCTAAACTATTTACAAATAGGTAATAATGTACTCAGGACTTTGACGTTTCATTCCAAAAAAACATTAACAACAATAGTACGTGATCACAATGGCATCAAACGTAAACATTTTCTCACCTGTATTTACATAATTATTATGGACATGGGCGGATGAATGGCATCTTGGCTTTTACGTCAAAATGCTTTCAGATCGCAATATAATAATATATGTAAATAAAATCTGTATTACGTTCTAGTTAGGTACTAGCATATGCTCGCGGCTCCGCTCCCTAAGATCCTTAATATTAAGAGAGAAGCCTCATAATAATAAGAAGAATAAATGATCAACTTTAACATACCTACCCTGGTTTGGCTCATCCTTTGGCTGACAGCTAGATCACTATCTTACATATATACCTATAAAGGCAAATAATGCACCAGAATCTTACAAATTATTATGATTATAAAATTAAAACATTCACAAGCGTTTTCAATTAAAAAGGTCAAATGTCGCACGATGCATTACTACAGTCATAACTACATTCACGATCAAATAAAAATGAGTCTGATTCCAATTTTATGAAAATAGCCTACTTTAAGTCTGCAGTTTGTACGTAAAATTATGACATTATGATAAGTATAACATATAAGTAGGTTATTTAATGACTTGCATCGTGTTAATGACTTTCATGTTAATAATGATTATGAAAACAAATTTTAGTAACCATTAATTTGAACTTTTTTTTATTAGCCTAGTTTCATTAGCTTACGTTAGGAAGTTAGAATGTTAAACTTTTCGACAAACTTTTTCATGTGCAAGTACTTACTGAAATTATCTAAATAATGTATTTAACGGTTAACTCTATAATTACTGTTACCGAACTATAACCGACGAAAACGAAATCCCAATAATCCAGTCAAATCGGGTACATCCACAGGGATTCAAAATTTTAGGAAAGTAGAACTAACACTACTTTTGTACGGCGACAAAGCATATTCACACCATGTTAGAGAGAAATACGACAATGGGAAATGAGGTGCGTCCTCAATACTTCCATTTAAACAAATTGTCAAAACAAAAAGACTAGGAGACAAAACGTCGCGCTCGCGATCGCAATGGGCTTGGAATAACTTAGAGCACGCGTGGTGCACACGCGCCGGCGCTGCTGTTACTGTCAGGTTTCCCGCCAAAAAGCGGCCGCCAGCGCCGTTCCCATTCATGGGGTTACATAATCCTTTCTTTATCATTACTGCTTATTATTTAGGCATTACTATAGGATCAATGTTGCCGGGTCACGAGTCACGGATTGAAATTCAAGGCTCGCCATAATGCGCTACTGGCTTTTGAATTGTACGCTAGTAGGAAGTAAGTTGCGAAATGGTAAATCATGTTATGACCATTTTTATTGATAATTTTTTTTTGTCAAGTCACTTCAATACCTTATTTACCATCTGAAACCCTACTATAGTCACCAGAACCTAACTTGGCAAGATTTTATAGTGGTGGGGGTAAGTTTGCGCATCGCTTTTTCCCCGTGGAAATCTTGTAACGTTAGAAGCCGGAGACTGGTCCAACATTAATGTTTTTTATGAGGCTGCTTTTAACTAATAGTCATTTATTTTATGCCCAAGTAGTAGGTAGGTACTCTCATTTCATAAGAGCCAATGTAAACGAGCAGTAATCCTACGTCAACCAGTGGTGGGGCAGGTATTCCAATTCAGTTTTATTTTTTAGTTAATAAACCTGAGAGAACGTGAAAAATAATTTCGGTAAGTATCGGTACTGACCTCAGATGAGTAGCTACTATCCGTCCATTTCTTCGGTAGATTTCGTAACCGGCCACTGAAGAAATAGGTTAAGGCAGGGGTTCCCAAAGTTGTCTGGGCTACGACCCACCTAATACAAGTTTACAAAGTCGAGACCCATGAATGAAGGACTTGACAAATAACAAACGAAGTATTAATATTTTTTTTATTACTACTACTATCTTATTTAAAAACTACCAACAAGTTAACTCAATGGGAAGCTTGAAATTGTTCCCTATGTTTCGGCATCACTGTTGATATCTACTTCAACATCAACTTCAAGTTTAATAAGTCCAATTTATGAATTCCGGTATTTAGTTTTAATGTCCACCGTATAGTAAAAGGGAGGAGGACTTTCATAGCTTCATTCACTGGCCATCGCCTCAGTCATTCGGTGTGCCGATCTATTGGCTGGGCCCACTTAATATTCTCTCGCGACCCACCAGTGCGTCGCGACCTATAGTTTGGGAAACGCTGCGTTAAGGTATAGCTACGTTGTATCAGGCGATAGGCAAGTAACCTCTCAACTTGAAGCTATATGCTACAAGTGGCTACGAAACTTGAAATAGTCGTGGTTTTGACTATGTAGCGTTTTGCGTGCTCTGCCTATTTTTTTTTTACTTTTATAGGGGTTTAGTTCTATACAACGATTTTTAGGGTTCCGTACTCAAAAGGTGAAAATGGGAACCTATTACTGAGACTTCACTGTTTGGCTGTCTGTCTTTCCGTCTGTCCGTCTGTTACCAGGCTGTATCTTAAGAACCGTAAGGGCTAGGGAATTGAAATTTTCAGAAATGATGTATAGAGAGTGTGAAGAGACAATACATCGTCGCCCCCGGGGAACAAAATCGTAATAGCATGTTACCATAGTTTTATTGTTTTTGCATTTTCGGCTTCTACGTAACGTAATGCATCTGGTCAATTTTTTCCATATCTTTCCTGGCCGTTTTTACGAAGATATACGATTAATAATTTTTATTCCTCGGAAATTTCTTCTCATTTTTTTTCGCCAATAATACCGTAAGTATGCATTAGAGTAGCGAAACTATGAAGCAAAATTCGGTAAAGTATGGTTGCAATACTTATGACTGTTACGAAATGATTCGCAGTTTTTCGTAATGACTTTTACCATTTTATTCCGGTGAAATTTTCGACGATCGATAGTAAAAATTAAAAAAATCTGTTTGGTAAAATACTGAGAATATTGCAGTTCAAACAAAATAAATGCTGAACCAGAACAAAGTCAGATGTTATGTTTTCTCAGCTAGGTATACTCGTATTCTTTATCTTTCAAATCACGGTGTTATTTATGAAGTATATGGAATTACGTGTGTATATTTGCTTGTAAAAATAATTATGATTTTGCAAAGGCACATGCCTGAAAATGCATGAATCGGGTTTGTTAAACGTAAATCTAGTATTTTTTTTACAATTTCCACGTCGTCAGCTTGACAGATAAGGGACCTGAAGAGGTCATGACAGCCCCTCGATACAGCTTGAATGCCAAAAAGATGCATAAAAATCGACGTGCAAAGCCCTAGAAATAGGAATTGGACTCGCACAGGCCCGCCTTAACTCCATACATCGATTGGAAGTATCAGGGGCAGATTTCCTCCCATGCGATCTCCCACACGAAATCCCGGCGCTTAGTGTTAACATGGCACCGTCGCAATCACACCCCAGATGAACCAATCAGATCCCCATACCGCAACCGTCCGCCTCAATCCCCCAACCGAACACCTGTGTCAAGCCTTTTTGGCAACCATGACCGCACCGCATATCTGGTTTAGCGTACAGAAAACCCATCCCCAACGTTAACTTCATGCCATGATGCACTGAGCCACCCACGCCCCCCGCCACGCCCCGTTTCAAAGAATCTGTGAGCGACTTCCACTCCAAACCACTCAGCAGCACGCAGATACAACGCGAACACGCATCCACCCCCACTTTGACCAGAATATCCATCAGAACAAAAAGACATCTTACTATTTCTCTTGGCATATTAGCACTGCTACATTTCATTTGGTATATTTTATGCATGTTGTATATCAAAGGAATACATCTCTCCACTTTGATGGATCTTCCGGTCAAAATAAAAATGCACTCGCGACAAATCTGCACGCTACCAAACAACTTAGAACAGAAACCATTCACAGACTTTCCGAAATAGGGCATATGGAAAGCAAAGGCGACCCAATGCATCCCAGCATGGAAAGAGCGCTGAAAATGAAGCTCTCTACACGTAAGACTAGATGCACAGCATAGCCACAAATGCCAAAGCAACTGGACACACAAGCATTCAGCTAAAGGAATGGAACACACAGACTCCCACGATATAAAAGATCCAAACACTGGCAAAAACTGGTTGACCGATGCAAACGGTACCAAAGTCAATCGGTTCAAATGTAGGAATTGCGCGTATCCAACACCGACTATCCCAATTAGCACATTCGAAACACGACCACAATGTTGCTATTACCATAGTAAGATTAGACACTGAGGCCTTATGCAAGAGACCACGCAAGAGAAAATCCGTCCCCGATAACTCCAATCAATGTATGGAACCGAAGCAAGCCCACACGGTTCCGACCCCCGCTCCCAAGGCCCCGAATGCTGACACTCATGCATCCCCGCAGCACCCAAGCCACACTGAAAAACTATTACGACCTCCATATATCCCCTAGATCAGATATAGATTATTTAACAGGAGATTCCTATTATTGCAGGAGATTCCTATTATTGCATACTTAGATACAAAATTAATAATTTTTGAAACATTTTTTTACTTTATTAGTAGATCAATTTGTACGTTGCTTTGTTATACGAGGGTCAAACTGAAAGTTTCGGGAATAGAAATAAATATCCAGTTAAAATGATCAAAAGTAATTTTATTGCTTTTGAAAGTATTCTCCCTTATATTAAATGTACTTTTACATACGTTCAAACCAGTTTTTGAAGCACTCATTGAACGCTGAAGGTGGGGTCGACAAAATGGCCGTTTTGTACGCCTCCACGGCATCTTCTGGCGCCTGAAGCTGCTTACCACGTAACTTATCTTTGATTTTGGGGAATGTGAAAGAGTCATTGGGGCTTAAGTCAGGGCTGTATGGAGGATGGTTCAGTAATTCGAATTTTTCACCGTCTAGATAGTCCTTTGTTAACCGAGCCGTATGGGAGCTGACATTGTCATGGTAAAGGATGATGCGACGATTGAGGTTTTTTTTTCTCAGTTCACCAAACACACTCGGCAAACAAATGGTTGCATACCAATCGGCATTGACTGTTCTACGGTCATCAAGAGGAATTGTAGCCACGTGACCCGATTTGGAGACAAAACTAGCCACCATCTTTTTGGCCGTGCTGCGAGAGCGAACCACTTTTGTCGGCTTAATCTCGCCTTCATAGACCGATACTCGAAATTGGTTTTTAGTTTCAGCCTCATAGGCGTATATCCATAACTCATTACCCAATACAATACTAAAAACTGCATTAGAGCTTCCTCTGTTGATTTTATTTAAAGTTTCGGGGCACTAATCGACACAAGTCGTTTTCCGTTCGTCGAACAACTGATGAGGTATCCACCGGGAAAACAATTTTTGCACGCCTAACTCTTGCTGTAGAATAATTTGTATTTGACTCATTCCAATGCCCAGAGACTCCTGAATTTCCCGATATGTCACATGTCGGTCTTCCGTAATCAGTTGACGCACAACATTGATGTTTTCTTGGGTGACTGCCGATTTTGGTCGACCTTCACGCACATTGTCCATGAGGGAAACACGGCCACGTTGAAATTCCGAAAACCACCTGTATATTGTGGTCATCGAAGGGGCTTCATTATTAAAAGCAGCAATCATCCGGTCTCCACATTATTTTTGTGTTAATCCACTTTTAAAGTCGTAGTAAATCATAGCTCTTCAATTTTCACGTGACAATTCCATGTTGAGCAGCGACTCATCAAGTTCAAAAAACAATTGAAACCGAACCATTGTTTTTTTTTTCTATGTGGCCAGTGTTTTAAGATATAGAAACTTTGACGATTGTAAAAAGGTATAATACGTGATAAAAAATGTTATTTAAATATTAGTTTCCCGAAACTTTCAGTGCAGCCCTCGTAAATGTCAAACTATTATGTAACGACACGTTTCAGGTGCTCTGCATTCTCCCTATAGGAATACAAGCGTGATGTATGTATGTAAATTATTATTTTGTATGCTCAAATCTCTGACTGGTTTAAATGTTTTTTTTTTAATGTGTACTGCAACTAAAAGGTTTAAGCAAAGGCAAGATAAGAAGAGTTAATAAATGGCTAATTGTTATGATGTCCTACGATAACCTAAGACTTATTTTTAATACAAAATAAAGAAATAACTAAAATATTACTGCTTCTTTAATTATCAATTTTTTTCCATAATAGTCTGTAACTGTTATAACCACCACTGTTTTTTTCCCTGAACAAAATTGTATTGTGCCTTTAACGTTTATTACCATAGAAAAAGTTTACGGGAATAAAATCGTAATAACCAGTTACTATACACGGCAGTTGTTGGGAAAGTCACTGAGTAGAATGGCAACGTCATATTACGATAGCTTTAGTTGTCAGTGATTTGCACGAAAAAGATGGTAACCGTTTATTACGAAAATATTTCAAGCACATATTTTCGGTAATGTATATTTCGGTTTATAACAAATAAATTAAGATAGGTAAAAATAAATGAATTATGACATACAAACGCCCTTAAAATCTCCATTAATTTGATATATAACTCGTTGATGAATTCTTTGTAGAACTAAAGATATAGAGTAAAATCGGTTTTTTATTTTTCCTGTAAAATTTACTTTTTCCTATTACCATTTTATTCCCCGGGGGCGACGACATGTGAGAAAATGACTACAAAATATCGATATATCATCAAACAACGACTAGGTACAATTTATCAATAAACAGGTTCGATTTTAACATTTTCCGCACAGATATCTAGTATGCCTATTGTACAGTCAGCGTCTGATACATGTATACACTTTAGTACCTTTTCTAATTAACCTCATATTTGAACTCTCGCATGAAATTGTCACTGCGATCACAGTGACAAAGTACCAAAGTGTAACCATGTATCAGACGCTGACTGTACCTAGTAAAAGTTTTAGAACTTAGAAGAAGTGACGTATCCCCTCTCTCCTTTGCCATAATTATATCACTTATTAACTGCAGTCCACTATTCACTTTGTTTGGCATCTCCTTGTCACTATCCCGTGGGAACTGTATAAGTACTTTTCCGGGATAAAACTAGCGAGTCTCCTTCACCTTCACTATCTTAGTGTCGCGGAAATCGTTTCAGAGTCACACATAAATGTTATTTCTCGTCTCTTCTGTGGACATTGCTAAAGCCAATAAAATTGTAGTAGGAAATATCTAATGTCTTTAGTACATAAATCATAATATTGAGCTCTCAAAGTCATGAATTTTGTGTCCACAGGAGAGACCGCTCTAAGCCTATTTTTTTTTGTAACGGCCGCTAGCCCCAACTACTAAGCTAGGAAGACGTACTAAATACATATTTGATAATAGGCTAGATGACTAGAAAAAACTATTTAGTCCGTCAAATAGACTACGAAAAAATATTGTACCCATATTTTTTCTTTTATTTGACAGACGAAAAATGACGATAATACAGAGCCTAAAAGTTTAGCGTGACGTGACGTTTGAGTAAAAATTGTACTGATTTTTACTCAAACGTGACGTCACGACCCCCACTCAGGAAGTTTGATGATCTGTACCTTTGTCGATGTTTAATTATTTGATAAACGAAAAAATATGTGTCTCATTTTTTGGCATAATATAACTTACGGACTAATTAGAATGATATATTTTTAACCCTGTCATCATCCCCATTCCTACTACAACTATTGGTTTAAACCTTAACCTTTGTCATGTCCACATAAGAGACGCAAACTAACATTATTATTTGTATGACCCTTCAGCAGTCAAAGCTAGAAAAGGTAACAAGCAAACAAATTTCGAATCACTTTTCATTTATAATATTAGTAGAGATCATAATAAGTAAAGCCATCTCTGAGATTCCATTTGAAACAAGTATTAAGCTAACCTTCATAAGTTACCTTTTGCTCAACACGATAACCTGTTGTCGATTTAATGCTCGCA
Organism: Adoxophyes honmai; assembly: GCA_005406045.1. Lineage (NCBI taxonomy): Eukaryota > Metazoa > Arthropoda > Insecta > Lepidoptera > Tortricidae > Adoxophyes > Adoxophyes honmai. Next base: position 24,706 of record BHDV01070144.1, on the reverse strand, counting down.
AATAGGTAGAGATGGCGCCACACTTAACAAACAGCGTAGTATTGACGCCATCTAGCGATGATCTATCGTTTAATCTATTTGTACTAGTGCTATGATAGCTACTCATGTTTAACTATTGTGTTAGAGTTTCAAAGAATTTCTTCTTTTGTAGTATTCTTGTCAGTTAAAACAGAGGCATATAATTTCAAGGGATCAGCTCCTGTACCTGCACTCACCGATTGTTTATCAGAAGAGGCAATAATGAGTTCACGTGGGTGCTTTTCTTATTATCATCTTTTTTTTAATAGATTTTATGTCTGTATTCCCAAATAGGGTAGGCAGAGCACAGAAAAGGTTACTCAGACTAATCTATTCATGACCATTTTTTTCTTCCTCATCATTTTTGCAATTTTACGTTCAGAAGAGTCTTGTAAAAGAGGTATAGGGATAGCAAGTTGCTAGCCAATGAATAGGTCCAGTTACATTTTACTTCATATTTGTTTCATGTTTAATTTAGATTACTTAGTTGTATGAGTAGATTATGTAGGTCATGCAAAAGTCCATAGTTATTTGTTTCTGTTCTAAAAACTTATAGAAATTGAATACACATTATTTTATTTCGGGTGTAATTTGTTGAAAATAAAAGAATATATTCTATTAAAATAATGTTTACTGGTAGTAAAAAATATATTTACCAAATTACTTTATTTCATAAATATAGTAGGTTAGCAGGTGGGTACTTTCACTACCTATTACGTAATTATTATTCCCCTTAAGCATACTTTAAGGCAGTTAATTGGCAGTGTTTAGTCGTATATCACCTTTTAAACATTAACAATGTCATTAAATATCTTAACAAACAACGTTGATTCAAATTCAACCGTAAAATCTATTAATATCTTGATTAACAGCAGCAACTGTGTCAAAGTTAAAAAAAAGTTAATGATTTGAGATTCTAATGGTTCGATTGTATGTGATAAAAATGGGTCATTCACACAAAAATAAACAAAATAATTTATAGGGATCTGTTGTGAACACAAAATTCGTAACATAGAGCCCGATTTTGTTTTTCGGGCTTCTAGTTGGAGAGATCTCTTATTACAATAAAATTGTTGACTGAAAACTCTCAACTTTTGTCATGTTCAATGTTCATAGAAGAACGAATATTTGTAAATGACCCAAAAATATAGTTCAAAATTGTCTACGGAGCAATCGCGTGTGACAATGTAAGACATGATTGATCCGTAAACGTCTATGGTGACTATCTTACAATATGAGCTAACATTGTAATACTAATGTGGTAAGTTAGTATATTCTAAGCTAGAGTTTATCACTTAAAGCTCTTATGGTTTGAACGATTTTACCGTTTCCCAGATTCTACTGGATAATAAAGCCATTTAAATTCGTAACCTTTAAGGCCGTATTTCGCGTCCTTTTCTGTTTCTGGCTTAGGAACGTCTTCAGATAGCAAATCAAGTACTTCTTGGGTAATTTTTGGACGGAACCCGTTTTCGTCTGCTACATAATCTACTCTGGTGCGCACTCCATTTCTGCCAGTAACATAGTAGTAGCCCTTCTTTGCGCCATTTGTGTAGCCTTCTTCGTGATGTCCATGGAAACCAACAGTGTAATTGAAAGTATACAAAAGGGTAGTCATGTCATCCTTTGTCAACCCGTTGGGCAGTCCTTCTTTTTCACCAGGTGCCTTGTAGTTTACATCAGTGTTTTTGTCAACAATTTGCATTTGTGCAGAAATAAGCTGCGGCTTAGCAGGACCTGGGCCTACTTGATTGTTTTGCTGTTCGGGTTCGCCGAATCGAGATTCTATTTGCTTAGGATTCCTATCATTGTGTGGAGGTTGGAAACTCTGTTGCGGATTTTGAGGAGCTTGTGAATTCTGTCCAGATGGAGGGTAGTTTTGATTTTGCTGAGGGAAACTTTGTGGTGGTTGAGGGTAGTTTGGTCCTGCTTGTGGTGGGTTTTGTTCCTGTTGAGGGTAGTTCTGTCCTTGCGGAGGGAAGTTTTGTCCTTGTTGAGGGAAGTTTTGACCTTGTTGAGGGTAGTTTTGACCTTGTTGAGGGTAATTTTGTCCCTGTGGAGGGTTGTTCTGACCTTGCTGTGAGTAGTTAGGTCCACGCTGAGGAGTCGGTTGTGCTTGTTGGGGATAGTTTGGAACCTGTTGAGGGGAGTCTTGTCCTCTTTGAGGATAGTTAGGAGCAACTCCCGGACTTTGCGGATAATTTGGTGAGCTTCCACCCTGTACGGGGCGTTGTGCTTGGTTTTGTGGGAAGTTTTGATAGCCGTCAGCAGCTTGAGGATATTTGGGCGGAGTCGCTGGGTTTGTACCTAGTACTGAAGAAGGTAGCGGATCGCGAGCCACATTAGCGATATCGGGTAGCCTTGGTGCTTGCGTTGTAGTTGTTGGTATACTACAGCTGGAACATGTTTTAGTTGGGGCTGCGACAGCTGGTTTTGATGGCACCGGTTTTGAGGGCTGCTGTAGTGAAGGGCCTTGAACTACTGGTGCTTGCTGTGATGGAGGGAAAGGGAGAGACTGTCCTTGTCTGGACGGTGCTGCCGCTTGAGGAGACGTCGGGTCTGAAATAAAACAGTGATATTGTAATTTCTTTGTTGACCTTTTTTGGCCATGTCTCGCATTAAATATTAATTACTATTATAATGTGCAAAATTATCATATTAAATTGTGACGGCCTCTATCACGTGGAATTTCCGTGGTTATGAGTAATATCACCGCCGAAGGCGTGGCAATCGAAAAAAATACTCATAAACTTGCCTGAGTTGACATAATCAATAAACCACTAAGCTACATCTCCGCTTTATTGAAGTTATTTGGCCCATTAATTAACAATATGCGTGTAATTTTAGCCATTGACACGATTTTCACAAGTATTACGCAACTTACATGGTTTGACCCGAATGTTCTTCATTGATATAATCTTGAAGTTTCCGTTTTCGTCGGTAGCATACACTGTTACATGGTACACTCCGTCAGCTGTGATGAAGCCAAATTCTCCCATGATGATTCCGTTCTCATCTGCAAACAAACGATTCGGATTACGGCCACTTGAAATCAATAAAACGGACCAATATTTGCTCGCGAAACAACAAATAAAGTCTACGTTCACCAAATCCAGGACTTAAATATGTATGTTTACTATATTTCGCACTTAAATAATACCAGTTTGAAATAACTTTGAAAGCAAATCAATTTATTTTATGACTTTGTGCCGTAAATCGTTAAATTAGCATCAAATAGGAGATAACACTTTATAGTAATTATATTGCTTTTAGACAGCGGATATCTGAATAACCCAAGAAATAAACTTGTAATTCTTTTATTGTTAAAACTAGACAAATCAAAACGTTTTGATAATCTCCAATATACAGGATATTTATGATGTAATGATGGAAATGAGCCGCCACGACCGGTCGCTAAGTTGCTCGCCTGGCGTCCACTTGTCTCGAATAAATATAATTTTCCGTCCGGTGACTGATGGATAAATTAAAATAGTATTTTAGTTAAATTTAACCTGTTCTGTTGCTAAAATACCGTTTACTCATTAAAATCTATCTATGCAAATTATTTGTTTAGAAATATAACAGTTACAAACTAGCTATTACTGGCTCTAATTTTCATAGAAATCTCTGTTATTTATATCTTAAGTATCCATTAATCACTTGTGAATGTTTTTTGGTTAAAAATATTTCGGATTTCTATTTTAACACTGTTATATTTCTGTGCAAAGAAATATCTATGTGTAGAGAAGATTGGTCAGTTGGGTAAGCAAGCATGTGTAGGTTACTTTTGAATTACAATCACCTTTTTTCTCGTGCCTGTGCTGTTCCCCATCAATAGTGAACCCGAATTCATAGGGTCTATTCTCATCCGTGTATTTGTCGGCACCTTGGGCTTCAAGACAACACGTTACAATGGTGACCAGCACGATAAATCTCCTTAATTGATGCATCTGAAATGTTAAATTAACATGGGTTATTTAAAGGAGTGGTCGGGTCAATGCCAAGGCCAATTCGAATGTTAACAGATTTTACTAGACTAACATGTTTACAACCCCATATAAAAGTTTGGCATCACGCTCTCATGCCGCTTCTTAATTAAATGTCATAGTTTATGTTGACAGCTTGGTGATTCAAACTCAATATCTCTACAATCTGCAACTCTGCTTAATTAACTCCCCGCGAAAGCCAGTCGACCACAAGATACAAACCATTTTTTTAAAGTCAGATAAATAATAAGCCGTCGATGATTTGTATCGTCAATTAGATAACGTAATAAATAATGTATAAAACGAGTTTAATTAAGTATTATGAATAAGTCGTAAATTAACTATAAACTTTAAAAGTCAAACGGACGCTTCTGACAAATCAGATTAAACAAAACATTATAATTTATGCCTGAATCAAATGCATTAGGCTTGCGTTAAGTAAGTACTTCAGATTAACTTAAACATTCGATTTTGACGTGGCGGGTGAGTGTTGACATATTATCATTATTCACACAAATTTTATAAACGATTACCCGGATATTTGCTTGGTTACGATTCGCAAAAGCGTCACCCGTGTAGAATGGAACGTATACTTAAATCATTGGCACTGCTGCAAGTAGTTGCTAGTTTATTTACGTAAGTTTTTTTACTATTACGATTGTCCTTGTCAAATTTTAAAAAGACTTGACGACTCTTCACATTCATTATGAGGTCAACTTGAAGTGCATAGTTGGTAAATGAAAATACTTCTACTTTTGATATATTTTTCAATCTGTTTTTATTTTTACTGAGAAATATGTTTATGATCATGAGCCTTCGTACTTAAAACGTTTGATAAAACAAATTGTTGTCCTTGGACGTGGTCTTAATATTTAGGGGAATTACTTATTAGGTACTGATCAGCGCTAACAACGTTGAACAGTGAATTAAAGGCAAAATAGATTTCTAGCAAAGTTTCACTTACTGACAAAACAATGGAATCAACGATCTCCTCATTATACATTGATGCAGATAGGATGTAAATGGTAAACGGTGTCAAGTAAAACTAAATTTCCAGACTACGCATGAATGACACTACAACATACTTACTAAAAAAAGATTTTCTCAACTAATACAATAATCAGGATTTTATACATAGGTAGACACAAAATGAAGTCGGAGACGACCATTAAAGGTTCGGTATTAGTAAAAAAAAAACAAATTTGTAACACCTCATAACGTTTTAATTCATAAAAAAATTGCTGCCTTCTAAATTAAGAGTTTGCATATTTATTACGCTCTCATTTCTATCTGTATTTTATATTTAGTATGTATGTAAATATACTTATTATCCTTCAACTAGATTCCTAGTTGGTGACACGGTTGCGCAAGTGCTACAAGCATGACATCCTTATGGTTCTGTCTATGTAACGTTTCGTGTGCTCTGTCAACTCTGTTTGGGAATGCAAGCGCGTAAAGGTGTATATGTATATAATTATGTATGTACCTTCGTGCGTACATTTTTTTTCAACTACCTAAGTAGATTGTATATTTCAACACGCTTCGCTTAGCGTTATATCGAAATGATGTTATTAAGTAAATCTAGTGTCTCCAATACTAGTACGATAATAGGTACTTAGATTGTATGAATATTGTGAATTAAAGGTTTTCATATCACACAGCGATACTTAATGCAAAGCACCGAAAATGTGAATGTAATGAACAATTTTGCTACAGTTCATTAAGTTTGTTCGGTTGTAAGGTAGAGCCTTCAGATGTTTCGTTCAAGAAATAATATTTTTGCAACAAACTATTCATACGTATGAGAATAGGTGTCAAAAGGAGGTTCAAGGCAGATGTTAAACAACAAAGACTTCATAATTTTAGTTAAAGATAAGTCTGACGTATTTTAGGTAATACTCGTTAATAAATAAAGTGTGCTCTATCTACGGTCAAGCGCGTTTCTGTTTGTGTATTCTGCTTAGACGTTTCATACAAAGGCCTTGAGTATTTTTATAATACAAGCAATTTTTAACGATGTATTATCAACCTGTTTATAGCCTTATAATGATTGAAAATTCAATGAGTCAAATTAAAAATTTATTCAAATGTAATCTTTGTACCCATCTGCTGCTTTTATGGTGCGCCACAGTTTATTAGGCGTTGATATGAAGTAATTTATAATACCTAATCAAGCGAATGTTTGCTTATATTTTATTGATAGCTAATTTAATATTTATAACAATTAACCTTTGCTACTACTGAGGTTCCGTATTACACATGTATTGGTTGTTATAAACTATTATTATATTGCCGATAGTGTGTAATATGGGACGATAAATTGCGGAAACTGCTTTGGAGCTTTTAGCATAATAATTATTTATTGAAAGTAAATATTATAGGGGATCAATGAAAAAAAAATCCAGAATACCACAAAAACCAGTTGTTTCTCATAACATAATTGTGTGGATCACATTTTTGGCAATTCGCTCATTTTTAAAGTTATGCTGACGACAGTTCGTTTTCTACAATTTAAAACGGTTAAGTATTACTCACCGCACCGGTAGATAATATAATTATTATGTAAGATTTTCCAGTGCGTCTAAAATTAACAATTTAATAAAACTGTACAAATAACAAAAATTAAAAAACTAAGTAGTTCCGAATTTTCAAAATAGCATGGCGACTAGGTTAAAAATATAATTCTAATAGGGTTGTCAGTTAGATTGTGATAAAACACTGGACACTTAATTCTTGATTTTATCAAACTTCCGCAGTGAGAAGCTCGTGACGTTACGCCATGGTAAAAATTGTACCACCCAGTGACGTCACTCGAAAATGCCAAGCACTATCCTCGTATTTTTGTGGTGTTAAATAAAAGGAAAAATATGAGTAATATTGTTTAATAATGTAACTGACGGAATTAAATAGTTTTTTTTAGTCATCTTGCCTATATTAAACATGCAAAGGTTAGCAGATGATGCCCGCCGAGCCTCAATACGAGGTGTGGGTCGTTGTCTTTACATCCGGATGCGGGTAGTAACATAACACCTGCCAAGCCGGTTTTCCAAATTTAAGACAAATCTCACTGCACGTTTCTTGCCACACGTGAAAGGCTGATGGAACCCCCCGCCTAGTCCCAGTTTTTAGGGTTTCGCAGGAAAAACAATAATTTGGAAACCGTTGAATTCTTGCACGATAGTGTCATTTTATCTTGATCGTGTACGTCATGTGTAGGGGGTGTGTGAAGTCTATTTTTTTATTTCAAATACTAAATTGGAAAACAAGTAGGTGTACATAATTAAATTATGTCAAATTGTGATACGAAATTTTACTGTTTAGCGATGTGCTATAAACAATAGACAATGTTTGTGCCTGGGATACAATTGGTTAGGTAACGTTATATTTTTAGGAAGCAAAATTTATTACCGTAATTAATTACATTTAAACGCTTAATAGATTACTTTGTGTGATAATTTACTATCTAACCGTGTGGTGTTAGGTATAATAGAGTAACGACACTCGATTTCTTCTTGTTATAAAACGCGACTAAGGATATTTTCATGTTTTAGGGGTCAGGCTAGCAACCTGTTTCTATTGTATTTCTTTCATCCATGTTTATACGTGAAATAGTCATGTTTTTGACTATGAGTAGGTACCTAACGTTTCGTATACCTACTCTGCCTGCTCTTTTTGTGAACATAGGCGTAATGCATGTGTGTATAATTTTGTGGTAACATACAAAAATTGTATTAAATTAAATTTATCCCTATCTTTCGATAATGGGGGCACATGCACATCACTTATTTTGAATTGCAAAAAAACAGGCTACACAGGCAGTGTCATCATAATATAGGATCTGAGTTAAAAAAAAAAACAACTATACATGTGATGTCTAAAAACCATGTACCTACTGGTCATTATACATTAATGGAAGTAGTTGTATATGTAGTGTAGTGCCAGTGGCGCTATTGGCCAGTTTTTATTAAAGAATTACATTAAAGATTAAATTCATGTTGTTGGTAATATTTTATCATTATGTAAATACGTAACGCATACATATGGAAACATTTAATTAAGATTTTATATCTAAACTGAATATATCGATTTTTACGAGTGTAAACGAATTTTGTCACCAATAGAACACCGACGTCGAATATAATTAGATTTCATGTTAATCAAAATTCAACTAGTATTTTTGTTTTAACTTGCTATGACACAGTACTTTATAAGTACGACGTCGTATATTTATGAATTAGGCGTTCATTAAATATCAAATTCTATATTGTATACAGTGTGCTAACGGCGTGCGGGCATTTCTTGAAGCATTGTTAGAGATGCGGTTTGGTAATGTAACCATTTTTTCATTGCGTTACTGTTTTAAGAAAAGTTTAATTGCAAGTAATGTACAGTAAACTTTCTGTCACAAAATGACAAATTTAATGTCATCTTAGTATTATTACCATACCCCGTTATCAATGTTGCAAATCCATTGAAAAAGCTAGGGATGGCACTGCACATCAATTTTTTAATATGTGCCTACTTTTAAATAAACATAATTTTTATTCACATTTTTATTTATAAATTTTAAGATTTAAAAGAAAACAAAACCTCTTTTCAGCCCGTAATTGTCATTTTTTTTTTAAACTTCATACCTAATAGGTGGTTACGTCATTTATTTCTCAATTTTGATTTATTTAGAAGTGGAGCGGTCGACATCATATTTAAAATGGATTTTATACAGTAATAGGCGACAAAATTTAACGCCAAGTAACCTAGAAAAAATATTAATAATTTATTCAGACAACTAAAAATATAATATAAATCCGATAGTTCGCATGTAAAAACATTCTTCTAACATTAACATTTTTATGTACCTTCCAATATGTCACATGTAGTGACATGACAGTGAAATAAATATTGTGCGACAACCCTATGGCTTAGTTTCAATGAATCTGCAACACTGATAACGGGGTATGATTATTACCTGGAAGTTAAGTGAAGTTAAGTTACACATACATTGAAGACTCAGAAAATGGAACAATTGCATTTGTGGCTTTATTTTAAATAATTGTGATATGCTAATACTTGCAAACGATTGCTAATTTGATACCTTATCGTTAGTTTTAATAAATGCCCGCACGCTGGTAACACACTGTATTGTATCGTTTATTCGTGTACAAAGGTTAATTTATCCCCGAGGAAAAAATACTTAGCTCACTTCCGTCCTAACGATAGCTAAATATGTGTGAATATTTTATTTTGACAAGCAATGCAGTGTCCCTCTGTTCCATTTACCGTAAATAGGTTCTATGGTGGGCAAGGACAAGGAATAAGTGAGCTTGAGTGTGCTTAACAACACAAACAATCACTAACTCAAGCTAATCATTACCAACCATAATAAATATACAAAGGATGGTGCTGGTGGATAATCGTCTACTTTGTTGTCATTTACCGTTATAACGTGTTACAAATGTCGTGTATTAAATGTATCATTTATAAATTACTCGCTGCCAATCTTTTTTTAGTAAAAAAACGTATAGCTTTTGTTTCTTGTGATCTAAATTTTATTTGCTTATTAGAAACATAAAAAGTTGTTATTTTAAATACAATCTGTCTGGGTTAACTCAACGCAGATATTTTTATCGTCTGATAACTATAACCGAGCTAGATCAGACCAAGTCAATTTCGTAAAAATATTAACGATTTCTATTTTTATTGTCCTCATGTGGTATCGGGCTTAGAATATCACCTCTCCGTCTCTTCCGTGGATATCGTAAGACTAAGGAAATATGTTTAACTTGATGCTAACCTAAAATTATGCTGAAACGAATTTAAGGAATTAAGGGGTGATGTATATGTATTGTTAGGTACCTGTCTTCATCGCTACCTGTTAATTTTCTTGAGTCTGTTTTGATTGTTTTATATGTTATGTGATATTCCATGAAGCTGTGGTGTCGATAGAGCAACATAAGGGTCATTTACTGATAAAAAAAAATGATACGTAAAGAGTTTTTTTAATAAAGTGTGGATGGATAAATTTACAAATTAGTCATCGTAAGTGTAAGCCCTTCTCAATACAAATACCATTTTATATAGCATCTTTTGACGTACCTATATTTATAAAATATGGTTTACTTGCCATATTAATTTGCCATTGAACTATCACTACTAGGTATTTACCATTATCACTAGGTGCCTAACCTAGCCTAGATTATGTGAGAAACTTGTAAAGCTCATAACATTTTGTGCATTCTATGTGAACAAATCAATTCATGTTAATAAATCTAGTTAGACGTCACTAAATGGATGTTTAGCGAAGCATTAATTGTTAATTTAAAACTTTTCTGCGGAAATTATTTTAATGTATACGTTGACCATTTTAATTAACTAGATCTAGTTTAAAATAAAACGGTAGAAGGTTTTGTAATTAATCACGAAAAGGAGCATCTGATTTATTTGACACCACTTTTTATTTATTTATCAATGAGTGGTTGAGATTAAAAATAAACCAGGGATTCAGTCTTATACATAAGTAAACATAAATTGAGACAGTATTCAGAAATTGCAAAGTAATAAGTTTGTATAAATTATCAAAATTAAATTAGACATTCAGCCTTACATATTATAAATAAACGTAATACTGAAACAGTACCTACATAGAAAAGTGAAAAATACTTAATATGTGTTTCTAAATTATTAAAAAACACGTTTTTATTTATTCTGAGTTGTTTGTAAACATATTTGTATTATACATACATACATACATACATATTCTCACGCCTGTATTCCCAAGAGGGGTAGGCAGAGCACATGAATTCAAAAATTAATTAATTAATTATTATGTAGGTTAAAAACTAAAACATTTCAATTAGAGTTACCTTGTTATTGTGAGGAGGGCTCCGAGGTGCCCAGGCGCAGGTCTAGCGCCGTCGCGGCCTGTTGCGCAAGAGTTTTAGCACGAGACTGTGCCGATTCGTCTTCACACGTAATTTATTAATACGTCCACATAGACCAGACACCCACCACACTAGACAGACTGCTCAACATATCATAAGTTCGTATTTTTATTTTATATACGATTGCGATACCATAATTTAGCAAATTTTTGTTTTATATGGCCGCGCAAATTGCAAGCGGAAAATCAGGCATTTGATAAAATGCCAGGTTGATATTTTATTTTTACGAGTTTCTTAAGTGCTGATGTTAATTAAATTTGTCACGGTGGAAGTCTTTACTAGGTTTATAATGGGTAGTAAAGTTGGACTTTGCTTAATTTGTTGATTTAAGTTATTTTACGATGCACTTGCTCAGTATGGTCTCCTTTGCGATGATATAATTTACAAAGTGGAACAGTCATCGAAATCTTTGAGTGTACATTATGTGCGTAAGTAGTACCTAAGTCTTTTTAGATACTTCACACCCTGAAAAAAAATTAATATCAAAAAGTTGGATCTTAACTTTTTAGTAAGATGTTTGATATGGTAAACTTAATTGTTCTCTACTGTTATCAGAACATCACATTCGCAACACCTATAGTGTTGAAGTCTATGGTGATTTGGTTTTTCTCTTCATGACGTTAAGATACTTTTATACCCTCATATCGCTTAAAATTAATTGTAAAGTGTTTGAAATGCGTGCAGAAGTTAAGTAATTTTAACCTAAAGCGGTGTAAAATGGTAATTTCTCTTATTTATTGTTTATGAAATGAAATGAAATGAAAAACATTTATTTCGGAAATTGATCCATATGATGTTAGTAATCTAATTTGAAACAACTATTGTTAGTAAAAAGTATAATTAAAATTGGAAGCGACATGTACAGACATCCAGTGCGCTACGATGGCGCTGTCCGTCCACCCCGCTATACCTACCCTTCAGGAGTGAGGTTGGTGCTGCCCCGAACGCGCTCGCTCAGGGACGCCACCCGCTTACGCAACACAGCTTGAAACCCGTTGTTGTACTGGACGCCTAGATCAGCCCTATAAAACGTCTGCTTTCCACACATATACTATAAAACTATAAATCTATAGATACCATAGTATTTATGTAGGTTACAGTAGTGTATGAAGAGTTGTACGTGGTCACATTATTTTGAAGTCTTTTTGTATGAGTTCTAAAATTAAGTACCTATGTATACAAACATCGGCCAAGATCACAGATCTAATAATTATAATCGCTGTTTAAATTTAAACCACTACTATACTATAATAGTATACCAGTAGATATCATTATTTTTGAAAACTCATAGAGGAAAATCATTTACCGACAAGACTTTGTCACTTCTGTGCGTTTATCTATGATCAAGCCATCGCCTTCAGTACTATCACACATCCTTGTGAGGATACAGTACTATGTCTTTGAAAATTATTCTAAACCACAACATAAACAATCGCTTAGACATCTAAGCCTAGCTAAAAATGAATAATGTAATGCTCATATTTATTGCCAAGGAAACGACATCCGGAAAATCTTACGTACCTTCTCAAAGAATTATAACCTCTACGTTTTACGTTCAAAATATTAATAATTACGTAGTTGTTAATATTTATGTTTTATTGGGATTCGCTTGTAATAAATAATTATACGGTTTGCTTGATAGAATTATAAGGCCAATCCAATTTGTTACGTCTTAAATAACGATATGCAATGAGTTAATTATTGTACCCAAAAATAACTATGTTTTTTATATGTTACTCATAAAAATATTTTTGTAAAAAATCTTCAAAATCATTTCATTAGTAGTTAAATTATTTATTTTGTAAGCGTTTTTTTTGTATAGCTTGTAAAGTAATTAGCATAATTAGTATAATTTAGATAGGCTGGGTCCTGCACTTAGGGCAACTTGGACCATATTTCAAATATTTCGGGCACAGAAGACAGGGCTAAATAGATGACAGTACGGCATTGCGAATAGCACTGCAGTGTTTCTCAAGTCCGGGCGAAGCATATTTATACTTTACTAAAACATTATAATTAGAGTTAGGTACCTTTGTTCTCTCGTACGACTAGGGAGTGAATTGCCTGTAGTAACCGTTTGATAGGTGCTTTACCTAGTTTACCTTAAAGCCCTAACAAACGACCAAATTTGGTTTGGTCCGAACCACGAACTTGGTTGGCTCCAAACCAAATTCGAACGTGTGTTCAGCGGTTGGCCGAACATTTGTTCGGTTGCTTGGTTTGGGGCCAACCAAGTTCGTGATTCGGACCAAACCAAATTTGGTCGTCTGTTAGGGCTTTTAGACCAGTTGTTTAGCACTATCAATTACCGTGGTTAAAATGCAAGCTTATACTATTACTAAGTACTCGTAAATGTATCAAAAAATTATACAGGTGATATGACATATTGAACATGGTAAAATGATCAAATTCTCATGTAGTGCTTAATTGATCACATTCAACCGTTTTTTTAGATGATTTTTTTTGGAGTGAAACTTTGGTACTTAAACAGTAAACTGAGGTTATATTTTAACGATTGTCGTCTTGTATAATGACTGTTTTCCACATATTGCAAAGTTTAAACGGAAAAGTACAAAAAGTTTTTTTTTTACATAAGTAGATAGGTCACAAACGTAAACCTCTTATAGGTTTTCGGGATCTAAGGATTTACGTCATTTTAAATACACTAAGACTGTGGAATTATAGAGTAAATAGATACCTACTGTTAAAAGTTAAGTTTAACAGTACTATTGACATTGTCACCCCGGCTAGAATGTGTTCTAAAGGCCTACATTCTGTCAATATGCCGACTGCTCTTGACGTTCACATCAAAATTGTTATACCACTAACTAATTGACAAAGGTCAGTGTTGAGTGTTTAGTGTTTATTTTACAATTATCACTACAATCAAGGTCGTTCATATGATGAATGGATTACTATGAACAGCTGCTTGTCTTTTCTATACTCACATCTGATTTGGGATGATTAATTTGATGGTAATGCCCTATAATGTCTTCCGTGTTGTTCGGTTTAGCAAACAAGAGTATTATTTGCATGCGCGTAACCATTAGGGGGAAGAACAACAAGGTTATTTTAATCTCAAATTGTATTATGTTTTGTTTGAAAAAAAAAAACAAGTAAAATACGTAAAGTTGTAATTAAAAACCTGATACATTTTGCATCAATAAATCGCATGGAGTGATCGCATAAATAACGCGAGAAGTTTTTTATTTATACTTTATCAGGTAAGTAATTAAAAGAATCTGTAACATGATACTGTTATTTTGTTTGATTTAGTGCCGCGATTTGTGACAGATGAAACTATTAACATTCTGTTGACCAGGCAAGGTTTGTTTAAACTAATAGGTAATAACTTTAAAGCGTTGCTTTAACCCTTGCATCTGTGATACATGCTTCTAGTAAATTTTTTGTCTTTTACATTTTGTTTTTCTTAAGAAACTTTTATGTAAATACTTAGGTACATAACACGTAGCTGGTGTTAATTTTAAAAGTACCTACCTAATTAAAATTTTTGACTAACCTATTTGTGGTTCATATAAGTATCTAAATTTCGAAAAAAAAGGATAAGACGGTTTAAAGATCCATAATATAGTTATATTCCGTGTGGATTCGGTTTTAGAATGACTCCTCTCCATTTCTTCCGTGGATGTCGTAAGAGGCTACTAAGGAAATAGGTTAGGGTATATTTTAGGCAACAGGCTAGCAACCTCTCTCTATTATACCTGTCAACTCAAAACCTAAAAACGTGTGAAGTGTCCGAAGTGACCACGAAACGAGAAATAGTCACAATTTTGTTTACATAGCATTTGTTCCGCTCTGTGACCCCATTTCGGAATACACGTTAACGGTTTTTCAACTTTTCAACGCATTCACTGCCAAAGACGCTTAACATGCATAACTATGACTGTTGTGTATTAAAAGTACTTAACTTTATTACAACTCCGCTCCGGCTGGGAGGGGGTGTCCCTCGAGATCCCTAACATCGTTTGTCATAAAATCATTTGCCCGAACTGTTTTGTCCTAATGGGCACTAGCCCTAATGATCACTTGCCATAATAATAATTTTCCATAATTCTAAAATAGTCAGGAATCAATTAGGCAGGGTAGAAATCAAATAGGTTAGGTTAGGTTTATTTTGTGACCATAAATAGCGAGCGAAGCGAGCGGAGCGCCAAAACAATCGTTTCTGAAATAAAATGTTTAGGGAAACTTAAAATATGGCATTATGAGTTTTATGGCAAATGATCATTATGACATAAAACGTTAGGGAATATGAAAAAACTTTAGGGATCCAGATATAGATCCGGCGGAACCTCCTAACACAAATATTTTTAATTTTGACACAGATGATTTGGTAGTGAATAAGTTAAATAATTCGTTCGTAGGTATTTGTAAAATTTGATATTTATGCAGGAGCAGTAGGTAAATGTCTCGCTCTGATTTATGCCTTCAGGAACAACTGTCCAGTCACGAGTGGAGGCACTACTTCACGACCGCACACGGCACGAGAAAATCTGATAATTACGATAAGGCGCATTGTACCTATTTAAAACAGTGATGCGTACCTACATTTATAAGCTGTATTCACTTCTTTGTTCTAACTGTATGATATATTAAATACTACGGCAAGATGTTGCTGGTTATTGACAGTAAATATTATTTTGTTGGCTCACTTGATTCAAACGGTATTGTGTAGTGACTTTGAGTATGTGACATCAGTAAACCGTGACTATTGTATTACCTAAAAATGAAACTTATGTGTCAGATTGACAAACCACGCACAGCCTAAACTAAATCATCGATAGAGATGCACTAAGCAAGTATTTTGATGTCTCATTGGTAACTTTACATTACATTCAATTATTTTGTCATTGCATGGAAGTTACTATTTACGAAAAATAATCTCGTAAAGAATTTAACGTAACTTAAAACCGTCAGGCATAATCAAAGATGATGACAAGAGACCAGATGGAATGTCCTTAATTCAGTGGAAGTCACGACTAAATGCCGAAAAAAGACTGGTTACTCATCAATACGAAAATACGAGATCAATTACCGTAAACAAGATATTGCTCTACGTACAGTATATTAGGTTTTCTTGGTCTGATTCAAGCACAATTAAAGCCCCTGTACAAAGTTGTGATCAAAAAATAACTAGAGGTACAGTTAATCCGTTCAAATAGGCGCTTTGAATATCAATTCATTTCTTTTGTTATTACTCAATTTTATTGTTTGGTAAAGTCCTCGAAGTGCCCGTGTGGTGCCGGGTTAGAATAGTACCTCCCCCTTTCATCCCGTGGGTGTCGTAAGAGTCGACTCTGGGAAAGGGTTAGTGTATTGTGGGCGATGGGCTAGCAACCTGTCACTGCAATATCACGTTTAACCATCTGGATATCCTGAAATTGCTAGACGTGGCACTGAATTTTTGAATTCATGTGCTCGCCTCTTGGGAGTACAGGCGTGAGAATATGTATGTATGTAAAGTCCTGACTGACTGCTTCACCTCAATTATTATTCAAATAAGAATGGTTGTAATATTAGCGCACGCTTAGCAGAAGATTGAAGAGTGTCCTTAGTGATTTTTGTTAAGAAAAAATATTAACCGAGGAAGAGATAGTGTAGTGAATTTGTTAAAATAATCAATGGTACTATGGACTAATGTCATGCCGGTAATGTCTAAATAGCTAAGTGGTAGCTTCAGGTATTAAGCGTTAATTATATATTATTCTCTTTTTTTGTCATATTTCACATTCACAATGATTTTAACGAAAAAACTGACTGCAAATTAACTAGGTATATCCCGAAGTATACGTCCGTCCTTTGTTGAAGAATTTTGTATTCAATTAGATTAAATTATTAAATTAGATTATACTCAGGCGGTTTAGGTAGGTACATTTGACAGGTTAACGAGGTTATGTTTACTACCCATTTATTTGATGTTTCCGTGAAACTGGTGGACCCGTTTAAGCGGGCTGTACACATTGGCCCATGCTGGCCCAATGCAGGCCAACGCCAATGTGCACAGGGAGTGTTGACGTGTGTTGGCGGGCAATTGCCTGTCGTGGCGCGCAATCGGATTGTTGTCGGATTTTCAGGCACACTTCAAAGGAATCGTGGCGTAGCCTGGCCTATGCGTTTACACATTGGGCCAACGCTTAGTTCGTCGCGTCGCCGACCGCTGACGGGTAAACATCAATAATATCAATACAGTGGATCAAGAGGGAAACGTTTAAGTCGTTAAAATCGGGAATACAGGTGTGATTGTATGTGTGTATGTATTTATGCATCAATTAGAGCCCGCAATTTGGGACACAAATACGATTATCTGAGTCGATCTTTGGCAGCATTTTTCTTATAATTTTGTGGCGGTACATACACATTGCTGTAATATTTGTAAACATAAATAGTCGCAGCCAAGCCATGATTACTTCCACGTCCGTCGCGAGTGGATTGCTAGGCAGCAATGAGCCATGCGCCAATGTGTAAACGGCAAGTGATCGTGGCGTGCATTTGTGCATTGCGAATCCTGGCCCAACACTGACGAATGTATACTGGCCGCTTTACACATTGGGCCAATGCTTAGTTCGTCGCCGACCGCTGACGGGTAAACATCAAAAATATCAATAATGTTTACAAATATTACAGCAATGTGTATGTACCGCCACAAAATTATAACAAAAATGCTGCCAAAGATCGACTCAGATAATCGTATTTGTGTCCCAAATTGCGGGCTCTAATTGATGCATAAATACATACATACATACAATCACACCTGTATTCCCGATTTTAACGACTTAAACGTTTCCCTCTTGATCCACTGTATTGATATTATTGATGTTTATATCCGTCAGCGGTCGGCGACCGACGAACTAAGCATTGGCCCAATGTGTAAACGCATAGGCCAGGCTACGCCACGATTCCTTTGAAGTGTGCCACAACAGGCAATTGCCGGCCAACACACGCCAACACTCCCTGTACACATTGGCGTTGGCCTGCATTGGGTCAGCATGGGCCAATGTGTACAGCCCGCTTTGGACCTATGACGCGCGGGTTTTTATCGAGCAGCGCCAACCGCCGCGGCACCGCTTGCAGTCACCCGGTCTGGCCGATCGATAGATGATAGATCGATGGCGTTGTGTCTTGTGAGACGAGAAGTTTTCTTATAGTTGTGCTTTATACCGCAATATAACTGAATTCCACGCGGGCGAAGCCGCGGGCGGAATGCTATTACAGTATACATATTACAATTATGGTAGGGAGTGCGCAACCATTAAATGTATTAAATCACGCAATTATTAAATTTCAAGGTCAAAGGTCACAAGAATGATTTTTGCGCTTCTTTTGTAAATATCTCATTTCCTATGGATTTTTGCTACTTATGTGTATTCGTAACAATATTATAGAATACAAAATTCTCTACAAATTTTGTTTAAAATTGTATCTTGAATTCCAAGGTGAACTTACTCAACTTAGGGCTAAAAGGGATAAACATTAAAAGGAAACAAAATAGTTGCATGATTAAATAACATTTTATTGATATAATTATCTTTTTGTGGGCATGAGTCGTTCTGTTCATACTAAACTTGTACGATGGAATTCCGTTTGTTTTTAGAAACCATCGTACCACGGCGTAATTACAGTTGGTGGGGGCATCCGGTTCGTGGCTTAAGTTGGAGCTGGCGTCGTGTTGTACGGGTCACGGGTACGGGAACTTTATTTGTGGAGTGGTACAATTTTTTTTAAACTAGGTACTAAATAGTACATTTTGAGTACATTTTTTTAGTATAAACATTTTGTACACCCGCCATTCTGACTCTCACTCTTTGTCGACATTGTCGTTGTTCCTGTACCGGCCGCCACTCGGCGCATGGCTTCCCCTCGGCAAATAGCGAGGTACCTGGTGACGCATTGGCAGCGAACTCGAAGAGTACATCGTAGGTAACGTTGAGTAATACATGGGAGGCGTAGCCGTCGTCGCAGGAGGTAGGTAACTCTGAACGCGGTTGTAAATCTCAGGGTCAGGCTGGCCTTCGAAGTTCATTGGGTTGGTGGCGGCTAAGTATGACAAGCTTTCCCAGTGCGGAAAGGTCGGGGGTGCAGGAACATTCTTCCAGTTTTTTGTCGGTCCGTCGTACTTCGGTGCGTTTGCAAAGCCTCCCATTGCATCGCGTTGTAGGGTTGCGGGTACTTCGGCCTTTTGTAGTTCTCCCGGCAGCCGCGGAGCAACGACACTGGTGTGGTTCTCGGTCTACCCACGTATTTATGGATATTTTCTTCTCGGATCTCCACGTGGGGCGCTTGATCACTTCTGATCTGTTCAAAATTGTAGACCATTTTGGTATCTGGACCTATCGACCCGTAGTATCTATCGGCCGGGGCCGCACTGGCAGCGATAACACACTTCCATAACGAACACAGGTAACAACAAGCGAAACATGTCGCAACAAACTCCGGAAACAGAAACAGAAAAAGTAAAAAGGATAAATATGTCGCTATGCGAAGTCTCAATATCTGTCCCGACATTGTAATGAGGTCCATAACATTTTTTGCGATTCTTATATATGGCTAAAACTGACAAAAAAATTACAAGTACTTAATGTGCAATTAGACTCATTAATTACTTGTAAATGATATCTCATTATCGTAACAAATAAAAACTGGCCAAGTGCGTGTTAAACGCGCGCACGAAGGGTTCCGTATCAAAAACAGCAAAAAATACGTTTTGTCTATGGGAGCCCCCTTAATTCTTATTATTATTTTGATTTTAGTATTTGTTGTTATAGCGGTAAAAGTCATAGATCGTCTCTGAAAATTTCAATTGCCTAGCTCAAGGTTCTTGAGATACAGCCTGGTGACAGACGGACAAGCAGACAGACAGCGAAGTCTCAGTAATATTTGGGGTTCCGTTTTCACCTTTTGAATACGGAGGTCTAAAAACAGAGTAACAGATCGCGTCAGATCTAGTTGTTTGCTATAACGCACACGACGCGCAAAAAGTCCGGCGCACAATCCATACAATTTAGGCAGACTTTTTGTGCGCCGTAGACTCAATCACACAAAAAATCTGTCGTCTGGGCTGTGCCTTAGAGTTAGGTTGCCGTGTGGTGTCGGGATAGAATTATAACCTCTACTCTCTCCATTTCTTCCGTGGATGTCGTAAGAAGTGACTAAGGAAATGGGTTTAGGTATGTTTTAGGCGACAGGCTAGCAACCTGTCACTTTTGTACCTCTTCCATCTTTGAAAACCTAAAACTGTGCTAGAAGTGGCTGCGAAGCGTGAAAAAGTTATAAATCATAAAGGCGTTATAATAATTTTATGTAGGTTTTGAGGCAACTTTTAGGGTGTGAATATACAAGTACATATTTACAGACGTACATTCCCCGTGTGGTGCCGGGTTAGAATAGCACCTCCTCCTTTCCTCCCGTGGGTGTCGTAAGAGTCGACTCTGGGAAAGGGTTAGTGTATTGTGGGCGATGGGCTAGCAACCTGTCACTGCAATATTACGTTTAACTTCTGGATACCCTGATATTGCTAAACGTGGCACTGGATTTTTGGTATCCATGTGCTCTGCCTACTCCTCTTGGGAATACATACATACATACATACATATCGTCACGCCTCTTTCCCACAGGGGTAGGCAGAGACTACTTTGTTCCACTCGCTACGATCCTGACATACCTCTTTTGCTTCATCCACATTCATCAATCTCCTCATACATGCTCGTCGGTAAATACAGGCGTGAGAATATGTATGTATGTATGTATGTACATTTGGGTATCTCGAATTCTGCGAGTCTTACCTTATTTAACCTTAAATACATACATACTACATAATATTATAATCACGCCTATAATCCCAAATGGGGTAGGTAGAGGGCGCGAAACGTGAAATAGACAGATGTAAGAGGTAGTATAATAGTGCCAGGTAGGTAGCCTGTCGCCTAAAACATACCTAAACCCATTTCCTTAGTCACCTCTAACGACATCCACAGAAGAAATGGAGAGAATAGATGCTATAATTCTATCCCAACACCACACGGCAACCTAACTCTAAGGCACAGCCCAGACGACAGACTTTTTGTGCGATTGAGTCTACGGCGCACAAAAAGTCTGCCTAAATTGGATGGATTTTGCGGCGGACATTTGCGCGTCGTGTGCATTATTGCATACAACTAGATCTGACGCGATCTGTTACTCTGTTTTTAGACTTCCGTATTCAAAAGGAGAAAACGGAACCCTAAATATTACTGAGACTTCACTGTCTGTCTGCTTGTCCGTCTGTCACCAGGCTGTATCTCAAGAACCTTGAGCTAGGCTATTGAAATTTTCAGAGACGATCTATGACTTTTGCCGCTATAACAACAAATACTAAAATCAAAATAATAATAAGAATTAAGGGGGCTCCCATAGACAAAACGTATTTTTTCCTGATTTGATACGGAATCCTTCGTGCGCGCGTTTAACACGCACTTGGCCAGTTTTTAGGGTTCCGTAGCCAAATGGCAAAAAAACGGAACCCTTATAGATTCGTCAAGTCTGTCTGTCTGTCCGTCTGTCCGTCCGTCCGTCCGTATGTCACAGCCACTTTTTTCCGAAACTATAAAGACTATACTAATAAAACTTGGTGAGTAGATGTGTTCTGTAAACCGCATTTAGATTGTGACATTAAAATTAAAAAAAAAACAATATTTTTTTAGGGTTCCCCATCATCATCATCCAGCCTATATACGTCCCACTGCAGGGCACAGGCCTCCTCTCAGTATAAGAGTGCTTGGGCCATAGTTCCCACGCGGGCCCAGTGCGGATTGGGAACTTCACACACAACATTGAATTGCTTCGTCGCTGTGTGCAGGTTTCCTCACGTTGTTTTCCTTCACCGTATAGCTCGTGGGAAATATCAAATTCGATATCGCACATAAATTCCGAAAAATTCAGAGGTGCGAGTCCGGGGTTTGAGCCCACGACCCTCTGCTTGAGAGGCCACAGGTCGAACCGCTGGGCTACCACGGGTTCCCCATACATGGAACTAAAACTCAAAATTTTTTTTCATCAAACCCATACGTGTGGGGTATCTATGGATAGCTCTTTAAAAATGATATTCAGGTTTCAAACATCATACTTTTCTATAGTGAATAGTTTGCGCGACAGACGATTCCAAAGTTGAAAAAGTAGTGCCCCCCCCCCCTCTAACTTCTAAAATAAAAAAGTGATAAATCTAAAAAAAAAATATGATGTACATTACCATAAAAACTATCAACGAAAATTGGTTTGAACAAAATCTACCAAGTAGTTTTTTTTTAATAAATAAAATGTTCATTTATCATTAGTTCGAAAATCTGTCACTAGATGGCGTTGTAATCGGTTTGTACGGAACCCTCAGTGCGTGAGTCCGACTCGCACTTGGCCGGTTTTATTTGTTACGATAATGCGATATCATTTACAAGTAATTAATAACTTTTAAGCTATTATTATTTAATTATTTAGGATAATTTATGTATTTTAGATAAGTTCATTATTATGTCTGTGTCAAATTCCATTTCTTTCCAATTGGCTATGGGACCCTAAAAATCCTAATTGGTTAGTCAAACACAACTAATTAAAAAATGTAACAAATAATTGATGTTTACTTGTTACGATAATGAGATATCTGATACAAGTACTTAATGTGTAATTATTAGTATTAAAACCATATATAAGAATCGCACAAAATGTTGTTAAACCTCATTACAATGTTGGGACAGATATTGAGACTTCGCATAGCAACATATTTATCCTTTTTACTTTTTCTGTTTCTCTTTCCGGAGTTCGTTGCGATATGTTTAGCTTGTTGTTATCTGTGTTCCTATTCTCGAAGTGTGTTATCGCTGCCAGTGCGTCCCCGGCCGATAGGTACTACGGATCGATAGGTCCAGATACCAAAATGGTCTACAATTTTGAACAGATCAGAAATGATCAAGCGCCCCACGTGGAGATCCGAGAAGAGAATATCCATAAATACGTGGGCAGACCGAGAACCACACCAGCGCGGTTGCTCCGCGGCCGCCCAGAGAGCTACGAAAGGCCGAAGTACCCGCAACCCTACAACGCGATGCAGTGGAAAACTTTGCAAAACGCACCGAAGTACGACGGACCGACAAAGAACTGGAAGAACGTTCCTGCACCCCCGACCTTTCCGCACTGGGAAAGCTTGTCAGACTTAGCCGCCACCAACCCAATAAACTACGAAGGCCAACCTGACCCTGGGATTTAAAATCGCGTTCAGAGTTACATACCTCCTGCGACGACGGCTACACCTCCGATGTATTATACTTCAACGTCACCTCCGATGTACTTTTCGAGTTCGCCGGCAATGCGTCACCAGGTACCTCGCCATTTGCCGATGGGAAGCCGTGCGCCGAGAGGCGGCCGGTACAGGAACAACGACAATGTCGACGAAGACCCGTACAACACGACGCCAGCTCCATCTCAAGCCCCGAACCGGATGCTACTTCCACCTGTTACACTTTCGCAATGGTACGATGGTTTCTAAATACAAACGGAATTCCATCGTGTAAGACAAGTACTGGACAGAATGAGTCATGTCCACAAAAAGATACATCAATAAAATGTTATGGAATTACACAACTACTTTGTTTCCTTTTACACTAAATCCCTTTTAGCCTTAAGTTAAGTAAGTTCACCTCGGAATTCGAGATACCCAGCTATAAGTCTGTAAATACTTCGCACGTTAAATCCAATACCGGCACTATCCTAAAATGTGTAAAATTGTTCAGGAGAGCCAATAATAGATTTTTGAAGAATAAAATTAGTTATAGCGAACTCACCATGTACATGTTATGCTATTTATTATTTTTATCTAAAGGATAAATGGTTGCTTGTTTATTTTATATAATAAAATGAAACATTTTACATTTGTTATATATTTTTATTAAATAAACAAAAATGTTGTGACATTCTTCCACTTAACATTTTTCATTTAAAGCTAAAATTGTTACTGCTTGTACAAAAATATATGAATAGTCGAATAATTTTTTTGTAGCTTAGGTTATTAAAGTATTTTTTATTAGTAAATAGAAAGAAAACAATACTTTGTCCAGTAAAAACAACTTAAAAATTTAATAAATTCTGTACTTAGAAGCAATGACAAAAATATATACTTAAGTTCGTTGTTGACAAGATTCATCTTCGAATAAAATCAACTATTCGGAGTTCATAATTAAAGCCTATATCAAAAGAGTAAAGTTTTACTTTAATTTTATACACTCTTTAATCAGTCATAATCATCATCATCATAAGTCATAAAAAGGCAACTCTTAATAAAAAAAACACAAAATCAATATACACAGTTTGATTGTAAAACATCCTTTAGAAACAAATATCTTTATAAAAAGAATTAACATACTAACGCCGTGTTGAAAAAAATGCACGGAAAACGTGAGGTTTTTAAATCGAGTTTAGCTCGACATGTTCCGGGCTAATTCGTAGCCTTTCATCTAGAAGCTGCGGCAGCCGCTGCTGCCAAACGCGCACTGCGCTAAGCAGTCTCGACGCATCTGATACCGGCGCACAAATACCTTCGTTATTATCGTCATTTGTAACGAAGATAATAACGAGTGCTACTACCGAACAACATTAAGCGAGTTACTTAGTAGACCCAAAACAGTCTCGCCACTGTTTAGAGACCCACTCCTGGCGTGTAACCAAGGTATAACTGTGACATAACATATCAGTTTTTTTACGTACCTATACCTACTGCAAAATGAA
>BHDV01070132.1:106098-127463 GCA_005406045.1 Adoxophyes honmai | reverse complement strand
TCACGGCTAAACGGAGCGATGGATTGACGTGATTTTTTAGGTAGAGATAGTTTAGGGCATGGAGAGTGACATAGGCTACATTTTTTCTTTTCAAAACCCCCCAATTCCCTAAAGTGAGGAGTGAAAGTTTTCAATATAGAAAGCTATAAAATTGTTATGTGTGCTATCTCTTCTGTGCTAACCCCGAATTTAACGCGAGCGGAGCCGCGGGCAAAAGCTGGTTACAATTATAAACCAATTAGTAACTGTACCAATAACAGCTCTGCATTTCTTCCTTGGATGTCGTAAGAGTCGACTAAGGAAATAGGTTAGGGTATATTTTAAGCGGCAGGCTAGCAACCTGTCACTATTGTACCTGCCAAAGTAAAAAAAAAAAAATATGGCCAATTCCCAAGAAACTTGAAATAATCATGGTTTCGTCTATGTAGCATTTCGTGTGCTCTGCCTACCCAATTTGGGAAGTTCTCTCAATAAAATTATTATTATTTATCATAACTTACTATCAAGTTCCCTTGATGGTATGAGTTATCATAAAGAATAATAATATGATAATCCAGCCTAAATACGTCCCACTGCAAGGCACAGGCCTCGTCTCAACATGAGAGGGCTTGGCCTATGGTTCCCACGCGGGCCCAGTAACTTCATACACAACATTGAATTGCTTCGACTCTGTGTGTAGGTTTCCTCACGATGTTTTCCTTCATCGAATAGCTCGTGCTAAACATAAAATTAGATTTCGCACACAAATTTCCGACAAATATAGAGGTGCAAAAGAGCTGGCAAAGATTACACGAAATGTAATTCAGTACCCCGTTATTCGGTTAAATCACTATTCGGCACATCGCTAAAAACTCTAACGATTTTGTTATTTCCTGGAGTGTTCATTAGTGTTAAGTTCACTTTGTTTTATTTGTTTGTTTGTGTCTAAATAAAGAACAAAAATTAGCGACATCAATTAACGTATGTATTATAAAAGCTTGGGCCAACAACGTGACCCTGTGGGACATCTTTACAAAAAAAACCCATTGAACTCTGAATGGCTTCAAAACTCAAACAAAAACACACGTTTCCTCAAATCTATCATCACGTGTTTAACACCGTTTTCAAACTTGACATTAGGTTCTTAAACTTCAGAGTTCTTTAGTAAATACCGTGCGTTCCTCTCTCAAAGGCTTATAACAAGTCTAAAGTTGGTGGAGTAGAAATGATATTGTAATGGCAGCGTTTGTTGACTCGGTTGTGTCCGGCAGTACTTGCTTTTCACACTTACGTAGAGAGGTGACGTGTGCGTCTGTCTGTATGTTGACATTGAGCTAAGCAACTCAAAGTCACGTGTAGTTGAATAATTTTTGCACTAACTTGTGCTTACTATGTTTGTTACAAAGAGTGGTTGGGACTTGAGTACTGGTTTACATTGTATACTACAGTTTTAGTTTCTTTCTTATTGTATAATAGGCCAATAATCTGTTTATTTATTTATTTTACATGCATTTGTTGCTATTTGAGTGTATTACTGACATGATCATTAATCGCTTATTGTAATTTGACATTATTAATATTATCATATGAAAATGTATCTAATGTTAAATATAATTATGTAAGCTGCCTTCTTTTTAGGATTTTGCTGTGCCCAACAGGGTCCACAATTAAGTTACTTTTTGTTAAACAGTGAACTTAAGTTTACCTAACACCATTTTGTAAACAATTTGTGGAATGCAATAAATGATTGAGTATTGAGTATTTATAATAAAGTAGTTCCCCGTGTGGTGCCGGGTTAGAATAGCACCTCCCCCTTTCATCCCGTGGGTGTCGTAAGAGTCGACTCTGGGAAAGGGTTAGTGTATTGTGGGCGATGGGCTAGCAACCTCTCACTGCAATATGACGTTTAACCATCTGGTTACCCTGAATTTGCTAAACGTGGCACTGGATTTTTGAATTCATGTGATCTGCCTACCCCTCATGGGAATACAGGCGTGAGAGTATGTATGTATGTGAATTATGAAATAGCTAATAATAAATAGTAATGATTCGATTTCAAAGCGAGACTTTGTCTCAATTCAACTGTCAAATGGAAACCGGTATACATTTTAGTGCGTTAGACAGTAGCCCTGTAGGGTTTATATTTTTTTTACGCGTGTATTTCGCGACAAATTCAATACTTGCAAGGTCAAAACGTCGATGTTTTGGATTTCCAGGTCTCTCCAGACATGGTAGCACCCAGGGACCGACAGGGCGCGCTCATCCCGCAGTTCTACGCGGGCCGCTCGATCCTCATCACCGGAGCTACTGGTTTCGTCGGCAAGGTCAGCTTCAGCATAATCATCATCATCATGGTCATCATCATCATCATCAGAATCATAATTATCATCGTCACCATCATAATCTTCTTCATCGTCATCATCATTTTCATCGTCATCATCATCATCGTCGTCGTCATCACCACCACCATCATCATCATCATCATTATCTTCTTCATCGTCATCACATCATCATATTCATCGTCATCGTCATCATCATCATCATCCATTGTCATTATCATCGTCACCATCATCATCGTCACAATCATCATAGTCGTCATCACTACCATCATCATCATCAATCATCATCATTATCAGGGACCGGCAGGGCGCGCTCATCCCGCAGTTCTACGCGGGCCGCTCCATCCTCATCACCGGCGCCACCGGCTTCGTCGGCAAGGTCAGCTTCATCATCTTCATCATCATCATCATGGTCATCGTCATCATCATCATTATCATCATCATTTTCATTATCATCATCACTGTCATCATCATCTTCTTCATCGTCTTCATCATCTATCGCCATCGTCATCATCTTGATCTTCATCGTCATCATCATCATTATCATCTTCATCGTCACCACCACCATCTTCATCTTCATCATCGTCATCATCATCATCAGGGACCAGCAGGGTGTGCTCATCCCGCAGTTCTACGCGGGCCGCTCCGTCCTCATCACCGGCTTCGTCGGCAAGGTCAGCTTCATCATCATCGTCATCAACATACTCGTCATCATCATCATAATCGCCATCACCTTCACCATCATTGTTATAATCATCTTCTTCATCATCACCATCATCATCAGGGAGCGGCAATTTTTTTAAATCATTCAGCATCCTTAGGGATCTCGAGGGAGACCCCATAAATGAAAAGACTATGCAAGTATGCGTGACCATGATCGTTTTGGTAACTCCTACAGGTGCAGCGCAGACTACAGACAAAAAGTCTGCATGGATTGTATGCATTGTGCGCCGGACTTTTTGCGCGTCGTGTGCGTTACTCATGCGTTACTGCATATAATTCCATAGGTTCTATTTCAGACTAAAAATTCCGTCGCGTATAGTCTGTCGTCTCCGCAGGGCTTTAGAGATATCGAAGGAGACCACAAAAATGACTATGTATTACTAGCTTTTGCCCGCGGCTCCGCTCGCATTAAATTCGGGGTATCACAGAAGAGATAGCACACATACCAATTTTATAGCTTTCTACATTGAAAACTTCCACTCCTCACTTTAGGGAAATGGGGGGTTTTGAAGAGACATAATGTAGCCTATGTCACTCTCCACGCCCTAAACTATCTGTACCTAAAAAATCACGTCAATCCATCGCTCCGTTTAGCCGTGAAAGACGGACAAACAAACAAACAAACAAACACACTTTCACATTTATATATTGGTACGGATGCCCAGGTCCTGGTGGAGCGCCTCCTCTTCACGTGTCCCGACGTGGGCCGCCTGGTGCTGCTGCTGCGCGCCAAGAAGGGCGCGGCGCCGGCGCAGCGGCTCAAGCAGCTCAAGGAATCACAGGTTCGTAGAATTCGAATCATCATCATCATCAGCCTATATACGTCCCACTGCAGGGCACAGGCCTCCTCTCAGTATGAGAGGGCTTGGGCTATAGTTCCCACGCGGGCCCAGTGCGGATTGGGAACTTCACACACAACGTTGAATTACTTCGTCGCTGTGTGTAGGTTTCCTCACGATGTTTTCCTTCACCGAATAGCGCGTGATAAATATCAAATTTGATTCGCACATAAATTCCGAAAAATTCAGAGGTGCGAGCCCGGGGTTTGAACCCACGACCCTCTGCTTGAGAGGCCACAGTTCGAACCGCTGGGCTACCACGGCTTAATTCGAATATTCGCAACATTTTAACATTAATCGCTTGTCCTGTGTTACTATTATACCTGCCAACTCAAAACCAAAAAAATGTGCTTGAAGTGGCCACGAATCGTGGAATACCTAGTCATGGTTTTGTCTATGGAGCTTTATGTGCTCTGCCTACCCCGTTTGGGAATACAAGCGCGATGCATGTAACATGTATGTATCACTAGCTTTTGCCCGCGGCTCCGCTCGCGTTAAATTCGGGGTATCACAGAAGAGATAGCACACATACCAATTTTATAGCTTTCTATATTGAAATCTTCCACTCCTCACTTTAGGGAAATGGGGGGTTTTGAAGAGACAAAATGTAGCCTATGTCACTCTCCATGCCCTAAACTATCTCTACCTAAAAAATCACGTCAATCCATCGCTCCGTTTAACCGTGAAAGACGAACAAACAAACAAACAAACAAATAAACAAACAAACACACTTTCACATTTATATATTGGTACGGATGTATTTTTAACATTCGCAATCGCATCAAAATGGCTCGAATGTTTTGTTAATGCGAGTGTGCGCAGGTCGCGTTTTGTCTCGTTGATATTATAGATTTTGCAACAATACTTCCTTTATATATATTTTGATTGTTTTAGATGACATTGAAAAAGTTGTAGAATGTCAGAATTTTGATGATAATTCCATTTTACTGCCCTCGTCTCTAGGTCTTCGATGTGGTGCGGCAGCGCTGTCCACAGCAGCTGGAGAAGCTGGTGGCTCTGGAGGGAGACGTAGCCCTTGAGGGCCTTGGGCTAGCACCAGGTGCCGCGCAGGAGCTGCAAGACGTGAGTAGACCGCCAGTAGACCGACAGTAGACCACCAGTAGACCGACAGAGAAGCAAGCAGAAGAATAAACATGTAACAGCGGAAGGCCTAGAGCGTACGCTGAGCACCGTGCATCAGCTGTAGGATTTGAGTAGACCGCCAGTTAGACCGCCAGTAGACCACCAGTAGACCGACAGCTGGAGAAGCTGGTGGCTCTGGAGGGAGATGTAGCCCTTGAGGGTCTTGGGCTAGCACCTGGCGCCGCGCATGAACTGCAGGACGTAAGTAGACCATCAGTTAGAACAACAGCTGGAGAAGCTGGTGGCTCTGGAGGGAGATGTAGCCCTTGAGGGTCTTGGGCTGGCGCCAGGCGTCGCACAGGAGGTTCAAGACGTGAGTAGATCGCCAGTAGACCGTCAGTAGACCAACAAAAACATTTTATAGGGTTTAAAGGTATTATTTACCCTAAGTTATACAGTAGGTAACTCTTTTACTTTACCATTTTTCCATACAAACACTATACTTTCAAACAATAATTAGTAGAAAAAAGTACTCCAAAGTAATGGAACAGTGATATTTCACCTAAATTTTGATTTTAAAAAATACCCATGTATGTACCATATTTCACTAAAAGCGATATTTCATGTTCCAATTGTTCCATATTCAGACTCCATAGTGAATGTTCCAGATATCCGTGGTGTTCCACTCGGCTGCGACTCTCAAGTTCGACGAGGAGCTGCGCAAGGCGGTGGACCAGAATGTGCGCAGTGTCATGCGCATGCTGGATCTGTGTGACACATTACCTAACATGCAGGTGGGTAAAGACGTTGTTAAGAGGATAGGAGTCGCACCACTTCTCCATACAAACGTAGTCCCCTGTTTTCTCCGCTAATAATGACATTAGAGCAAAAAATTTTTTTTCTTTATATTTGTATCTGTTGTGGCTATGCCCCTACGATTTGCTTTTATCGATATTCTAAATAAGAAAAAAAAAAGTTGAATATCGATAAAGGCATCGTAGGGGCATAGCCACAACACAGATACAAATTTAATGAAAAAATTTTTTGCTCTAATGTCATTATTTACGGAGAAAACAGGTGACTACTTTTGTATGGAGAAGTGGCGCGACTCCTATCCTCTTAATAATAAGAATAACTCATTTATCACCAATCACCACCATGGATCATCATCTCGTGTGGTGCAGGGTTAGAATAGCACCTCCCCCTTTCTTCCCGTGGGTGTCGTAAGAGGCCGACTCTGGGAAAGGGTTTGACGTTGAACCATCTGGTTACCCTGAAATTGCTATCACATAGGTATAAAAAGGAGGACTTTCATAGCTTCATTCACTGGCCATTTAGTATGTCAGGTTCTGTCATTTAGTGTGTCGTTCTATAAGCAGGACCCACTTAATATTCTCTCGCGACCAACCAATGCGTTGCGACTCATAGTTTGGGGAACGCTGCCTAAGGCCGGTCACATACATACGGAATTCCGTTTCGAATTGTCGATTCGGTAAATTGCATCTACACATCTACGAATGAGCCACATTCAGATCCATCCGTCTGTATGTGACTCTTTCAATAGATGTGTATGGATTTAATGCGTTCGATATTCCGAATCGAGACTCCGAAACGGAATGCCGAATGTATGTGGCCGCCTCATAGAGGACAGACCCACTAGAGTACTAATGTCATTTTGGTTGTTCGGAGAAGATTCCGCCAAACAATTGAAGCGATCGCTGTGCTCTTATTGGCCGGCCCAAGATCGCGCGTAACGCTAGTGCCTTTTTCTCTACGGTTATTGGCTCTGTACAGTTTTTGTGACAGTGACGGTAGACGTTAGTAAGTTGAAATCAACTGACTTTTTGCGGGCCTGGGTGGCTAACATTGTTTCTCTATCGGTTCTGTTCTCTATGGGCCGCCCTTAACCTACTGATGCGTTGTTGCCAGGCGTTCGTTCACGTGTCGACGGCGTACAGCAACGCCGAGCTGGCAACGGTGCAGGAGCGCGTGTACCCTGCGCCCGCGCCGCTGCCCGCCGTGCTGGCGCTCACTTCACACGTCGATGACGCTACCCTCGCAGAGTTCACGCCCAAGTAAGTTATGACACAGAGAACACTATTATAAATACGAAAGTATACAGAAAAAATCCAAATGCTACCTACAAACTTCCGAAAATCAGAGTTCTTAACTCTGACAAATTTTAGTTTTAATAGTCATACTCATAAGTGATAGAGTTCGTGTTTGAAATAGAAATAAATTTAACGATTGACAGTAGAAGCACTTAACTAAGTAGGTAAGTATTTGAGACAGCAACATAAAGCGCTTATCATCCTATATTTTGACAATAATAATTTTAATTTTTTTTTTGACCTAACCTAACCAAAATTTTGAAAAATAATGGGAGTCAGTTATAGCAATCCACGAACTTTACCCCTACTACTTACTATCTTGCCAAATGAGTTCTTCCTGTATTTCTTCTATAACTTCAATTTAAATTGATTGGTGGATCATATTTGAGTCCACGGACCACTGGTTGGGACCCGCTGGCCTAGAGAGATCTTTATATTGGAGTCTTTTCCACACTTTTTATGATGCAATAACCACTTTTTTGACGTGACAACGTCTTATAATTCGATGGAGCCGGGTGCACGCACAAAAAACATGACGTATACGGCGTTACCTCGATGAGTTCGATTTTAGGGGTCCCATTCCCATTAAACCAATTACATTGCAGAAAGTTTATCAGAATTTCAACTCCAATTCTCAGCCTTCGATAGCTCAGTTGGTTTAGCGGTGGACTCTAAAGTCATAGGTCACAGGTTCAAATCCGGTTCGAAATAGTTCTTTTTGTATTTTATTTTTTAATGCATGCTATAACATAGGTATGTTAATTATATTATAATATTGATTGAATATACTGTAGTAATTCATACAAAATAAAATTAAATTAAAAAAAATATTTTGAAAAATGGAAGCATTCCATAAGTATTTTCTTATGACGTATGGTAAGTCTTTAAGGTGTCGAATCGTATAGGGATAGGGCATAAGGTAGGCTAGGCCTGGGTTGTGTGAGTTCACGGGTTTTCCGCTAGATGGCGTTGAAAATAATTTAAAATAATTGGTATGCGAGCTAAAATGATTTTTTTAAAAGAAGAAGTATAAAAAGCGACGACACGTTTGAATATACTGTTGTAATTGATTAATTTTAATTAAGACGTTGTCACGTTCAACTATCGTCAGTAAACCGACTTTACAGACCCGTCCCGTTTTTTTTACAGGTACATATCACCTAAGCCAAACACGTATACGTTCACAAAAGCTTTGGCTGAGAGCGCGGTGGAGAGACACGGCAACACTGGGTACCCGATTGCCATCTTCAGACCCACTATCGGTGAGTTTTATAATTAATCTATAAGTCTTAGTTATGGAGTCTAATGCTAAGCGTCCACTTGTCGGTATCGTACGCATCGGACGTACCGCACGCAACGGATTTTAGTATTCTTTGTATAGAAACTCATACAAGTGCGTCCACCTGTCCGCATCGTACGCATCGCATTTCGCCATACATCTGATTGAATCCGATGCGTCCGATGCGTGCGATGAGGACCTGTGGACGCCTACCATAAGGGTGCTTAACAAATCTACCTTGTTTCTTTTAAAGGTATGTAAGTTAGGCACCCTAAGCGACGTTTTCGGGATTTATCTAAGACTCACGCTTTCGAATATGTTGAAATACTTAAGAGGATTTTTTTTTAATCTGTAGCTACCCCCACCGACAAAAAGGTATATTACTTACATGACATTTTTTTCTGCTCCGTGTGGTGTACAGGGTTTAGAATAACACCTCTCCATTTCTTCCGTGGATGTCGCAAGAGGCATACATACATACATACATACATACATACATAACCGTCACGCCTTATTCCCTGCGGGATAGGCAGAGACAACAGAGCGCCATTCGCTTCTATTCTGACATACTTCTCTCGCTTCACTCACATTCATCAGTCTCGTCATACACGCTCGACGGTTTCGGGTACTCCTAATTTGGGCTTTGTTTAGTACATCGCCGATCTGGTCGATATACGTTTTTCGAGGGCGCCCTCGACCGCCTTGCCCTAACACACTTCCCTTGTAGATCTGCTTACATATCCTTGATTCATCCATTCTCTCCACGTGCCCAAACCAACGCAGCATACCTTTCTCTACCTTTGTAATAATACTCTCTTTCAGACCACACTTCTCTCTAAGAGGCGACTAAGGAAAATAGGTTAAGATATATTTAAGGCGACGGGCTAGCAACCTATCACTATTGTACCATCGAACCAATCGATTCCTGACCCACCATAGAACCTATTCACAGTGAACGTCATAGTGACATTGCATTGCTTGACAAACGAACTTGTTGTTCTGTTGTGGGTCAGGAATCAGTTGGTTCGATTGTACCTGCGAACTGAAACCTAAAAAATAGAGAGATTAGATCTTTTCCCCAAACTCGTCAGTTCCGCGTAGCATTAGTTCCATTCGCATTTTTCCCCACTCAGATTTTTACTCATTCGACGTTTTTATCATTCATAGGTATTGCCAATAGTCATAATTATTCCATTGTATATTTGCTCAATCAGTTTTTTTATTATTCCTGAATTTTACCAGGGTCCTCATTTCCTAATAGCGAATTTACTTATTTTTGTTACTATTCGCGATTTTTACCAGGGTCCTTATTTTCTAATAGCAAATTTACTCAATCCGTTTTTTTTATTATCTTAAGTATTCATGGTAAATGACGTTTAGAAAATATAATGTATGAAAAATATAAAAGTAGATATTTATATTCATATTTAAATAATATATGTACCTATTCGTTGGAGCCATAGAAGATACTGGTATAACTTAATAATATCACGCAAGAAACAAACGTGTTACGTAAAGCTACAGCGAATATTTTTTTTATAATACCTATCGCGTAAAAAACCGGAAACGAGACTAACTGGAATAACGACAGGAAAACTTTTGGTAGGTATGAGAACAACATCGCGTAAGAAATTAGAATATTGCAAAAAATAACGACAGAGAAAATTCCGGTATGGGAACAATATCGCATAAGAAATTAAAATATCGTGCGAAATGTCGGTTAGACATATTTGAGAATAGGAATGCAAGCGAATGACAAAAAAAGGTGAATAGGTAGAAAATCGAGTGGGGAAAAATGCGAATGGAAATATCGCTACGCGGAACTGACGAGTTTGGGGAAAAGATCTAATCTCTCCTCTTTCTAACCGTTGCTTGCCTAACTCGAACCTTGGACGTCCATCCTAAAAACTCCAATCTTTTTTATTCCGCAGTTATATCAGCCCTTCGCAACCCCTACCCTGGGTGGATCGAGAACCTCAACGGCCCCACTGGGGTAGTGGTGGCCATTGGAAAAGGGTTGCTCCACGTGTTCCGAGTCACTGATATCAAGACTGACTTGCTGCCGGTGGATATTGCCGCCGACACGCTCTTGGCCGTGGCCTGGGAGACCGCCGTCGACAAGTGAGCTCTAAAATAGCGACAATATTGTAAATTAGCGGCAATAGTAACATTTTGTAACGGCAATAGTGACGCTATAGCGGTGATAGTGACATTATAGCGGCAACAGTGAACAGTGATATTATAGCGTCAATAGTGACACTATAGAGGCGATAGTGTCACTATAGCAGCAATAGTGACATTATAGCGAGTGACATTATAGCAACTGAAATTATGCGGCAATAGTTACATTCTAGCGACGATAGTGACACTATAGCAGCAACATTAGCACCAAAAGCGGCATAGACACAAAAGCGACATTAGTCACAAGGGGGTAGTGGTGGCCATTGGAAAAGGGCTGCTCCACGTGTTCCGGGTCACTGACCCCAAGAGCGACCTGTTGCCGGTGGACATCGCGGCCGACACGCTCTTGGCCGTGGCCTGGAAGACCGCCGTCGACAAGTGAGCAAAGCGACAGTGATAACCATAGTGACTTTAGCGACAAGAGTAGCATACAAAAGCCTCATTGGTACATCAATTACATTAGATACAATGGTGGCATTAGCCACAATAGCGATACTGGCTTCTACAGCTACACTAACTACAATGGCTACAGTGTCTTTGGCCACAACAGCGACATTAGCAGTACCATTAGTTAAAACAGCAAGATTAGCTACAACAGCGACATAGGGACAAAAGAGACATTTATTTACGAGAGTGACACAAGTCACAACAGCAATATTAGCGCCAACAGAGCTGCTTTAGCAACAAAAACTACATTAGCTGCAACAGCGACATTGGCCGCAACCGCTACAATAGCCACAACAACCACAATCAAATACGAATAAGAATTACATTAAGAACAACAGTAACATAACCGAAGACCATGTTCTGCCTGTACCCCATAAGAGTATGCAGGCGTGATTATATGTATGTATGTATGGTATTTCTGTCCCCAGGCCAAAGGAAGTGAAGGTATACCACTGCAGCACAGCAGAGAACCCTACGACCTTCAGAGCTTTCGAGAAGGAGGTCCGCCGCGGCGTCACCAAGTTCCCCTTCGATAAGGCCATGTGGTACCCCTCCGGCGCCGCCGTCGAGTCCAAGTAATACTCATACTCATACTCATATTTATCGAATACTTTCTCATCTTCATTAAAAATGTCCCGGCAGGATTGCCGATAAGAAGTGGTTATTAATGCTCTTTTAATCAAAGTGATACTCATATTCATATTCATACTCCTACTCAAGTATGAAGACAAATAAATATTGAGGCACTGCGTCGTTATTGTAAGGTCATTAGCCTCTGTAGAGCCCAAGCAATACTCATATTTATCTTGAGTCTCATACTCATACTAGACCTCATCTACAGCTATGACTCTGACTGACGCTGTAGCATTTCCCCTTGGCTTTATCCCATGTGACATATCTGCGAAACTTGATCCTCATACTCATATTTTAATTTTTGACATTTCTAATTTATGTCAATGGCTCTATTGCATTGGTGGAACCTGTAATGATAGTTGCTGTGTATAATGAATAAATAAATAAATAAATATTCAGAACTAAGTATGATCATACCCCGTATCCTCATATCCCGTGTGGTGTCGGGATAGAATAACACCAATCCATTTCTTCCGTGGATGTCGTAAGAGGCGACTAAGGAAAATAGGTTTAGGTATGCTTTAGGCGACAGACTAGCAACCTGTCACTATTATACCTGTTCCACCTGTTATCAAATCTAAAATTATGCTAGAAGTGGCTCCGAAGCGTGAAATAGTCAAGATCATGCTTCTGTCTATGGTGCGTTTCGTATGCTCTGCCTACCCCATTTGGGAACATAGGCGTGATTGTATGTATGTATGTATGGACGGCCGGATAGCCCAGCGGTTAGAAAACCTAGTCAGATAGTCAGGTTCTTAAAGCTTTAAGGTCCCGGGTTCGATCCCCGGTCGGGGCAGATGTTTGTATGATGAATACGAATGTTTGCTTTCGAGTCTTGGATGTATATAAGTAAGTTTATCCGTTATCTAGTACCCATAACACAGGCATTAAAATGCCTATTTTGGGAATAGGTGATTGGTGTAAAAATTGTCCAGTGATATTTATTTTAGCTAGCTTTTGCCCGCGGCTCCGCTCGCGTTAAATTCGGGGTATCACAGAAGAGATAGCACACATACCAATTTTATAGCTTTTTACATTGAAAACTTCCACTCCTCACTTTAGGGAAAGGGGGGGTTTTGAAGAGACAAAATGTAGCCTATGTCACTCTCCATGCCCTAAACTATCTCTACCTAAAAAATCACGTCAATCCATCGCTCCGTTTAGCCGTGAAAGACGGACAAACAAACAAACAAACAAACACACTTTCACATTTATTTATTATTTATTTATTTATGTATCCTCATACACTTACACATCTTGATGGTTAACGTATTTTTCAGATGGGTCCACAAATGTATGGAGTTTCTGCTGCAGACCGCTCCTCTCTTCATGGCTGACCACGTGGCCAGAATGCTTGGCATCAAGACACAGTACGTATACGTTGACTTATTTATTATCCAGAAAAAAGTGATTGTGGTGTCGGGATAGAATAATCCATTACAGTATTCTCAAGAAAATAAGTCACATCGGCTGTTACCGTCTGCGCCGAGAAGCGCAGAACGATATCCGAGAGTAGCCGAACGAGTAGGTAATTTATCTATATTGAACTTTATTTACAAACGCTCTGGGCACAATTTTGCTTGCTATGCGCACGCTTTTTTCGGCTACTCGACGCATTTGGCGCTGTCAAAGGTCATCTGTCTGAGACTTCAATCAATAACCAATCACAACGCAAGTGTTCGCGAAAAAATCTCTTTTATCATTGGTAGATCAAAGTTTCCCGCGTCACAAAACTGGTCTAGAGCGCCGGTACATCCTGAAGCATTCTTGTCGTAGGAGGCGACTAAGGAAATAGGTTTAGGCATGCTTTAGGCGACAGGCTAGCAACCTGTCACTATTCTACCTCTTCCCTTTGGAAACCGAAAACTATGCTAGAGCGGTTGCGAAGCGTGATATACTTAGTCATAATCATGGTTTTGTCTATGTCACGATTCGTGTGCTCTGCCTACCTCATTTGGGAACACAGTGATTGTATGTATAATATTGTTTAATGCGAGCGAATCAAATGTATGCCATAAAACATTATGCATAAAAATTTATGGCTTAGTTCAGTTATGCATAATGATGATTATGACAAAACTACGTATGCTTATAAAAAGTATGACTTCAAACTTTATGCAACCCGATTATGGGCCCGCATCTTTAATACGTTTTTTTTTCAGACTCAGCCTAATAACAGTGAGCCAGCGTCTGACAGCCATGAGCGACGCGCTCGAGTTCTTCTCGACGCGCGAGTTCCACTTCGAGACGGGGCGAGTGCGCGCGCTGCGGGCGCGGCTCTCGCCCGCCGACCGCGCCATCTATAACCTGGACGTTAATACTATCGAGTGAGTCAAAACGCTGCGTTTTTGACGCGCCGTCAAAAAAGCTGCGTCAAAAACGTCGTTTTTATATGGGAGGGGGGAAACGAGAATGAGGAGGTGAGGTCAATCACGCGGCTCTGCGTCAAAAGCGAGGTAGGGTGGCCGGACATTGACCAGTGGTAGGTATAAGCGTCTGAAAATCTCTGTTAAATATTTCCTGAAAATTTTTACTATTGACTTTGTGGGATACAAATTTTTCGCCGCTTTTCAGTCTTTTCAGTGTTTGACCTGCCTTACGTCCCGTACGCAAGTCCCGTTAGTCGGCGCGTACGCACTGCAATCATTCGACATTGCGATGCTACGCGGTTGACTAAGAGCCGAAGTACAAAAGACTGAGGAATATTTTAGATTTTAGCAATGTTTTTGACAACGTCTTATAATTCGATGGAGCCGGCTGCACGCATGAAAAAACATGACGTATGCAGCGTTACCTCGATCTGAGGCGTCCCATTAAACAAATTAAGTTGCAGAAAATTTATCAGAATTTGAACTCCAATTCTCAACCTTGGACTGTAAAGGAATAGGTCACTGGTTCAAATCCGGTTCGAAAGAGTTCTTTTTGTGTATTTTTTTTTAATGCATGCTATAAAATATGTTAATTTTATTGTAATATTGAATGAATATACTGTAGGAAATCATTAAAAAAAAATTAAATTAAATTAAAAAATTTCTTTTGAAAAATGGAACCATTCCATCAGTATTTTTTTATGACGTTGTCACGTTCAACCATCGCCCGTAAGCCGATTTTACAGACAACCGATTTTTTACATGAAAATTCCTGGGTAAAACTTCACATGGTTTTCAGAGCGTATACATAACTTGTTACAATATTCACGGTCAATTTCCGGGCACCTTGTAAATACCTACCTTAGACTCATCGCACGTTAATTCTATCACAAATCACAACTTGTATAACTAAACAACCACACCCTCTACAGCTGGGACGAGCACTACAAGACCTTCGTGAAGGGCATCCGGCGCTACCTGCTGCGCGAGCGCGACCAGGATCTGGACGCCGCGCGCCGGCACATGCGCAAGTATGTGCACGACAGACACGACGCGCATGACACGACGACAGACATGGCATGCATGAAAGATGACGTTACTAATTACTAACCAGATATTACTGAAAACCGCATACTTTTTATTTAGATTTTTTACTCATTTAATTAATAGGTACGTACTTTTAATTTAAAATTATCTTAATAAAATCGAACTTAAACGATTTTTGAAAAAGCTTGACATACTAATTTAAGGCTTTCTGCCCACTGGAGCATAGCGAGCCAGCGGAGCGGTGAGCAAGATAAAAATCCGCCAAAAGAATTGCTTCCACTGAAGAGGAGCGGAGATTTTACGCAATTATACTGGTGGGTTTTAACTCGCTCATCGCTCCAGTGGACAGGCAGCCTTACCAGATTCATGAGAAAAATTTAAATTTATATTATAAATAAATTTGTATAAAATAAAAAAAAAATTAACCTTTTGACCACCAAAGACGCCATATCACGTCATCGCAAGTCAGTGCCCGTGACGCCACGACGTTAAATAGCGCGTCGAAGTTATTGCGAAAGAACTATGAAATATAAAACTTCAACATTTTTTCTAGGTTTACTTTATTTATAGGTAGTGTAAGTTATTTTATACCTAATTTAAATAAAATAATACAGCACCATTCGAAAAAAAAAAAGCACTATCTAAGAGCCGACTGACGGCTTTGGCGTTAGGAGCACAGCGTTTCACTTCGCGCCTTGGCGGTCAAAAGGTTAAACATACCTACTACGTCAGTAAAATTGAACCGAAAAGATTTTTGAAAATGCCCGACATATTAATTTAAAATTAATCCACTTTCCAGGATGTGGATCCTCCATAACTTCGTGAAGTTCCTGTCACTGCTGCTCCTGTTGCGGGTGATCATGCAGAGCCGGCACGCGCGAGCGCTCGTCTACGGCACCATGAGACTCTTGCTGTCTCTCTTTGGCGCGGTATACACTAAGATTAGAGCGTGAGAGGGACGGATGTATAAGAGAACTTGCTAGAAAAATGGATGGTCGTAAATAGTGGTAATATCTGTTGAGTTCTTGATATTTTTTCGAACATTTTTGTAATTGCCTACTTTTGAACGCATGATTCATTCATCGCGGCACTCTGTCTACTCTGACCGAGCTAAAGATCAAAAATATAAACATTTAGACCGAATAAAATTTAGTTTTTTAGAATAAGTCACTTATACCCGCTTTTTCTCGTGTGAAAAAATTTTACTCGCGGGTAAAAGTGACTTATTCTAAGACTCCATTTTATTATCGTCTGGTTTATTCTACTTTAGGTATACCCTACACATTTTTCGCGATTGGATGGTCATAATATAAATTGACAACCTTTTGTTCAGTATACACCAGTTCTATTCAGATAATTCTGAATAGTAATATGATATTCTGCTTATGCAGCATTATATTTACAATTGTATCGATTGACCTAACAAGGCGTAGATAAATTAATTTATTTTGTAATGGAAGTTTTACATTAGGTTTAATATAAAATATTAATTATGACAGCAAAAGTAAGTCACAGTGGGTGCGGTCTTTTAAATAAGCAAATTAAAACGATTTCTAAATAAGTAATAAACGTAAAAATCGTACAAAATTATTGCTATACTTAAAAATATCATTTTTGAAGACAGTAGAGTCTGCACCTGCGCCCAAGGTGAAAAAAGTACAATGTATTAAAAATCTTCTTTACAAAAAAATATTCCGATCCGCTAAGGGATCAAACGAACGAGCACAAAATGTAGTCTTGGAAGAATTCACCTTTTACTCGTGAGTATATATTTTTTCACATGAAATTTTTTTACTCGTGGGTAAATATTTTTTCACATAAAAAAAGGTAAAAGTAACTTATTCCAAGACTTCATTTATTATATTCTTGTTTGATTAAATCAATCCTTAATCTTTTACTTTTATGGCTAGTTGTAAGTAAGTGCTCAATTTATTTATAAGTACAAATAAATCAACAATATTTAAGGAAAATAGGCTTTATTGTATAAACGTAAGGTATTTGGTTAACAAAGGTGCAATTTGTGGTGATAATTAGTATTAACAATTGTGATTTTGTGATATTAAACGTATTTTCATAAGTTACACTTTTTTTCTGATCTATACCCAACCTACCTACATTAAGGTAAATGTACCAATGCTCGACGCCTCAACGCCCAGTAGATGACACTCATCTGTCATCTGTCTTACTATGACATAAGGTTGCAAGTGTCATGTATTGGGTCATTTGGGTCAGTGTCGAGCACAGGGACGTTTACCTTACTTGGTAACATTATTTTTCAGTAGCAGACCCAGCGAACTTTGTTCCGCCCAGGACGGTTTTATTTTATTATTAACGGAATAAACAGTATCCTATATACGTCTCCTGGTTCTAAGCTGCCTCCCCACCAATTTTCAGCCAAATCGGTTCAGCCGTTCTTGAGTTATAAATAGTGTACAGATGTAGTGAGAAACTATTTTCCTTCGTAATTTTTCGGAAAAGTTCGTATTTATCGTACTCTCTCAAATAGCTTCAGTACCCATCTTAAAGCCGTAGGGGTAAGTCGCATCCGCAGACCAATATATATATATAGAGTGGATAATACGCAATCCAAATATTCGCTATGGTATCATTATTTTCAAATTACTTATAAAAACGTTGTATAGCCATGCTAAAACCTCGAAAACGGTTGTCCTTTTAATTAATGTTTTAAAGTGGAGATAATGTTTGATTTACTAGTGACAATAAAACTGAGTTGATATTTTCAAAGTTACAGGAAGTGGTTGTAACATCTCTATATTATACAATCACATTATTCATTTTGACATTTGACACTAAACAATAAAGTTCCAAATTAATGGATATGAGAATGTCACTGATTTAATACGATCATTCATTGACAGTTCGGATGTCATCGTATTCCGATAAAGATCCGAGTTTTCCCGAAGGAAAATAGTTTCTCACTACATCTGTAACTTACACGACTTTTTTTTAATACATGTTTATACAAAGATTTAGAAATAGATTTATTTTTTATTTCGATAATCTTGAGATCATAACAAAAAAAAATACAACAAAAGAAATCAATTCTTCTTGAAAAAAGCTGCTTAGTGACTTCTACAAAACAAAATTTTATTCCAGTTAAAAACCATATTTTAAAATTTCCCACTTCATACTACTTTAAACCCATACTTATTCACCAGAATAATGCGTACGGGCGTGAGAGCTCAGAACACTCGCGTTGTCAAATTTAGCTCCACACACTTCACACATATACGTCCGCGAATCATGCAGTGCCAAATGCCTATCTAAATACAATCTCCTTTGAAACCTCTTTTCACAAACATGGCATGAGAACGGCCATGTTTTTTTTTCGTGGCTCCTCATATGCGTTCTCAAATTGGACGACTGTGAGCACCGTTTTTTACATATCTTACACTCATAAGGAGTTTCACCAGTATGTGTCCTTTTATGAATCTTCAACGTACTGGAATCTTTGAAAGATTTCGGACAAACTTCACAGTGGTATGGTCTCTCTAAAGAGTGAACTTTGGTATGAAGTCTCATTTGGTGTAATTCCGCGAAACGCTTGTCACAAATGCTGCAACTGTACGGTTTTTCTTTTGTATGTGTCTTTATGTGTGAAGTTAAATGCCCCTGTTGAGTGAACCTTTTCGAGCAAAAGTTACATACGTAAGGTTTGTTTTTAGTGTGTGTGCGGATATGTACAGTCAATGTGTGTGCCCTTTTGAAACTCTTCTTGCAAGTTTCGCACGTGAAAGGGTAGTCGTTCGCATGGACGCTA
Organism: Adoxophyes honmai; assembly: GCA_005406045.1. Lineage (NCBI taxonomy): Eukaryota > Metazoa > Arthropoda > Insecta > Lepidoptera > Tortricidae > Adoxophyes > Adoxophyes honmai. The sequence goes on along the minus strand of BHDV01070132.1, from coordinate 108,652 downwards.
TAGTGACTTTTTAAAATTTGGCGACTGTTAAACGTTTTGCTGCACACTTTACACTTAGATTTCTTTTTTCTTGTGAGTTTGGGCAGGTGAATCCCCAGCAGAGTATTAAAACCATGGATTCTTCTGATATGTGCTATCAAATTGGGCTTGAAACGACATTTTTTTGGGCAATCATTGCAAGAGAAAACTTTCTCAGTGGCATGAATGAATGAATGTTTTTCTAAGTCACCAGCATTCTCAAATATCTTTTTACAAATGAGACAATGCTTTTTTGGGTTACATACATGATCACCAAGAGCATGTAACGTTTCAAACTGTTTTTCACAGAGTCCACAATAGTAGACATCATCTTTGTTTGAATCCTCTTCAGTTTTGTTCGGTGCTTCTATTATAACATTATCTACATTTCCCTTGTAGCGTTCAAGCCTAACATAACAAGATTTGAGGGGTATCCCTTTACTTTTATCGGTATATTTATTTTGTTTTTTTTGGCAATCACCTGATTTCAAATGGTCATACAATTCAGGGTCCGCAGTGAACTGGCGATAGCAAGTATGGCATTTAAACACCGCTCTTAGATGTCTTTTCATATGCTTGATCAAAGATGTTTTTCTTAAAGTCGACATGCCACAGAGATCGCAAGAGAAATAAGTTTTTTTGAGCTCAGTATCATTGGTAGCTTTGTTTCGCATTTGTTTGATCAAAGGATCACAACTTTTACTCTTCAAGTGACGAGCCAATTGATTATTGCGAGATAAAAATTTGCCACAAATGTGGCATTCAAAATTACCCGTCCTGATAATTTTCTTTTCGATTTTAACTGTTGCGATTTCGGCTTGCGTGTGTTTTAAGTAATGGGCCATAAGATTGTGTCTATAGCCACAAATTTTGGGGCATATCTGGCACATAAAGCCGCTTTTTAGAAATTTGCGTTCAAGCTTCACTGAGCATGGTTTTATTAACGTTACACAACTAGATTCTATAAGACTAGGAACCTGTTCAGTTTGCGTCCTAACTTCAGATCTATCCGCACTAGATTCTTTATTTAAAACTTTATCAAATTCCGTATCAGAGACATCACTAACACCAGAATCGCCATTGAAACTCATTTGAGAATAAATACCCAAATCTGGAGCACTATCTTTTGATACTTCGTAAGAAACAGAATCTACGTTATTAGAATTGCTATCAAGCTTACGGTTTGATTCAATATCATTGACAACTTTAGAATCTTGTGTTTTAGACTTTTGAGCACCATTGAGATCATTGGAATTGGTTGGGTTATTAGGAACATCTTCAAGCTGACTTACTTCTTTTTTTACTATATTACCAGTGTTATCTTCTGCATTAGACGTATCTTCTACATTTTCGAAATCTCTAGCTTCCTGAGCGAGTTTTTCACTAAGATTTTGTTTAACATTTGAATCACAAAGATCTTTAGAGATGTTGGTATCGTCTATAGCATTGAGAGCTAAGTCTGTGTTGGCTATATCGCCAATAATAGCATCTATAAGACTGGATTGAATACCACTTTGAAAATCTTCTAAAGGTTCAGTTTTTATTGTTTTGTTCGTGTTTTGGAGATTACAGGCGTTCACGGAATCTTGCGGCGCTTCTGAAAGGTAAAAGAGTACGGTTAATATTGTATTGGTAGGCAGAGCGCGTGAAATGTGACAGACAAAACCATGATTATGACTAGAGACCGGAATGCAATTGCATATCTGCATGTACGTTTGCATATTTGGGCCCTTTCGAGGGTTATTGCATATTTATCGAACACCTTTGATGATGCATATTTTCACTACTTTGCATTATTTTTGGAAGGAAAATGGCATAAAACTGCCGAAGGAAATCGGTAAATGTAGACTGGTATTTTTTTGATAAGGAAATTGTTGACAATTATTGATTCAGATTCAAAATTTTCTCCAAACACCTGGGTCAATGGCAGACTATCAATGCTTATTTTTTTACAAACGAAACGAAATTATTCTAACGAAATCAAGTAAATAAATATTACAGTACTTAATTAATAATTGAAATACAGTTAAACAAAATTTATGTTTGGTCTTACTACAAAATAATTAAGATTTCCATTTTATACTAAAATATTTTGCATATTTTGACGTTTTTCATGCATATTTAAGGTATTTTTCGTGCATATTTGCATGCATATTTCGAGCTTTTTATGTTGCATATAATCCGGTCTTTAACTATGACTATTTCACGCTTAGCTAATTTTAGCATAATTTTAGAATTTAAATGAGATGGAAGAGGTATAATAGTGACAGGTTGCTAGCCTTTCGACTGAAATATACCTTAGCCTATTTCTTTAGTCGCCTTTTATAACAACCACAGAATAATTGGAGGGGTGTTATTTGTTACTTCTGCCATATTTGTCTGTCAGTCTATCTATCCGAACAGCTGATATCTCGGAAAGTACAAAAAAAAATTAATCACTAATCGCCTTCATTTTTACCCTACCAACTGTCAACTGTCTAAATAGTGCTCTTCGAAATATTTTGTGATATTCGTATAAAATTGTGAATTTGCTTAC
>BHDV01070132.1:78086-95019 GCA_005406045.1 Adoxophyes honmai | reverse complement strand
CCCCCCCCCCCTAGAATTCGATAGAAACGGTTCGAGGGCCCCCTGAGCTTGAGGGCCCCGGGGCACTGCCCCTCCTAGCCCCTTGGTAGCTACGCCACTGGCAGATTCAATTTTTCTGAGTGAGATTGTTTACTAATTTTACTTAGTATTTACGTGAAAGAATACGCAGGGACTAATATACTATAATTAATAGTAACACTACACTTACCTTTTCTCGCTTCGCACACCTTCTCCACAGTTTATAATATTATTTAAATGCCTCATCAGCGAATAAACATTTTTCTATCCTCAGCGACCGATGAAGTTAGGGTAGTCTGGTATGCAATTTTATTTTGTTAAGTTAAACCGACTTAACTCTTTAAAGTGAGATCTAATTACTGTATCGTGTAATTTGTTTTAAAACGCTAGGCAATTTTTAATTTGAGTGTGTTGATGAAAATTAAAACTTTTTCGACAACCTTTGACATTTGAGAAGCGTATTTTTCTGATAAATCTGTTTTTTGTTTATATCAAACACGAAACTGACGGTAGTAGTAACTTAACCCATTTGCAAGTGTAGGTAGTTTAATTAATATAATAGTTAGAGCAATTATTAATCGAAAATGCTTTTCAATTGTAAAATAAAAACCCAAATGTTCTCTTTATTGACAATATCAATAATACTATTATGTAGTGTGTACTTATTCATGAAAATGCATAGTTCACTCCATTCAAGTTAGCAAAACTGCAGTTTTAAAAACAAAAGAAAACTTCAGTGTTTAGATTTGATTGCGTCAAATACCAACTTGAACATTTATGAACCTCAAAATTTAGGCTCTGCGCAGACGATAGACTATCCGCGACGGACTTTTTAGTCTGTGAAAATAGAACCTATGGAATTATCTGCAGTAACGCACACGACGCGCAAAAAGTCCGGCGCACAATGCATACAATCCACGCAGACTTTTTGTGCGCCGCAGACTCGATCGCACAAAAAGTCTGTCGTCTGCGCTGTGCCGTAGAGGGTAAAAATAAACACCATTGTAAAATGAAAACATAACTTTATTGAATCGGTGTATAACAATTTAACAAGTGCGCTAAAATGCAAACCCGCCGCCTCAGGACACAAGCCTCCATTCCAACTCCTTTACGGTCTCAAGTCTGAACCGGTATCGAAATACCGGTATCAAAATACCGGTATGGCGGTACCAACCGTTCCGTGGTACCTGTGTACTATACAGATTTAAAACTGAAACCAAATTCATACCAATACCATTACATGTAATCAAAACCGGTATTACAATCAGTTTAATGGTTTTATACGTCTATAACGTGCAGAGGAACAGAGACAGAGCATCAAGAGGCAGCCAATGAGCGGCCCGTGTGGCGACGCGTTGCCCATGGCAACGCGGCCACGCCCCGCCGCCATCTTAGTTCATAATCTATGGTCAACTATAACAAACTGCATTGTGACATTAACAAATTTTGTGGTAGAATTGTGTTTTATGTTTTATGTTACAGGATAACTATGATGGTTTGAAGTTATAGCCTCACAAAACTTCACAAAAGTGTGTCACGTGATATGCAGCAAGTTATATTATATTACAATCTATTACCAACCACTATTATTATTAAAAAAAAACCAGACACCATTTTAAAATAAGTAAAATAAGAAAAAAAAGTGTAAATATACCACGAAGTGAGATATTCTTGAGGATTACAGAAAATACTGGATTTTTTAACAGTACTCAAATTTTGGTTCATATTTAGAATTTTAGAGCATGTAACATAGCTTTTTCGAATACCGGTATGATACCGGTTGTTCTGTACTAAGCTTGTCACTATGCGGTACCGGTATCGGATTTTTTTTCCTATTCGCAACTCTGTGCAGTTCAAAGACAGCTGCAGAGAATTTTGTGCAGAATCATGAATGGAAAGAAACAATGACGGAAGTGAAAAAAAAAACCGGTATTTGCTTTCAGTATATTGGTAATTGTCTATCTTCACCTTTACATTGTCAATCATGAAACTTAGATAGAAATTACCGGTATACCGTAATTCTACTGAATCTAATGTCAAAATTTGAGCACTAGAAAAAAATACATACAATTTGTAAATTATTATGGCATTTTTATGCGCGAACACGACTAGAGATAATTTGTGACTAGATAGACATTGGAAAATATTTACGGAAAACACAAAAAATGTGTTATTTAGAAAAAGTCAATTAATACACGTTCGTATACTATAACAAAAGTAAATATTATTTTATAATACTGCGTTTTTAGAAGCAAAAATTAAAGAGATTCAAAAATGATTTTACCTTTTTGGTAAACATTTATCTCAATAAAATCGACACACTCGTCTTTATATCGAAATTAGCTCGACATATTTCAATGGGTCACGGATTGGCCCGAAATATGTCGTGTCAACCTCAAGATAACGACGTGAGTGTACTCGTTTTAATTCACTATGACTAAGAGTGAGTCTCACGGTCATTTTGTTTAAAAAGTTGTAATATTCCAACTTATACGCAATAGGACACACAGTACCGATCAGGACACCAGTAATACGGCTATTCCGTCTCGCTTTCGCTATCAGGGCGCTTAAATTTGTTGCATTCCATAGTCAGACGCATCAATTTGAAGTACATCCAGAAATACTACAAAAATCTGTCATTATGTCCTTTTAAATTCGTCACAGAATTATCTCCAGTGTATCAAGAATCTCTCACCGTGGATCCTCACACTAGATACAACCTTGGCTACATTCGGGCCACTCGGTACCCTGTCGCAGAGAATATTTGCGGTTTGTAGTAGATTTTTCAATAAATGCAGCACATTCTCACTGTGACACAGTTGTATCGAGTAGCAAACGAACTTGTCGAGGTCAGTGCACTCTAACGCATTCAACTGACTGAAGATTTGGCATAGCAACACGCGTATAGTTAGACAGTGACAGGAATAGTCTATCTCGCGCTGGCTTGTTTCAGTCGTAATTTAAAACATAAAAAGATGATATACCGATACCTATGTGATACCGGTAAAATTACAAAATGACAAAGAATATTGCAGCGCTATTGTATATTTTTCGTTTTTAACTTGACAGTTGAAACCAAAAATCGCATTGAAATTGAAACATTTCAAAGCAAACTGACACTGAAACTGACAAATTAAAAACGATGTATATTTTTGGTGCGTTATACAATAGCGCTCCTGGTTGGGCTTGGTACCGGTATACTCTAGGAAATACCGGTAAATACCGGTTCCGGTTTTCAAACAGTCAGATACATGTCTTTCGAGTGCACGAATAAACTTAACAATAATTTGAGATAAAATTATAAAACCTACATCTATTTTGGCCTAATGATTGCACAAAATTTATTCTAAAATTACACTAACCTAATGGCATTTTTATGACACTTTGATAGATTTTCTAAAATTACATTTATAATAATTATGAAGGCAACATTTAACATTTTCTGTTCAATAATTTTATTTTGTTTAATTTTCATAAAATTTCAGGCATAGCAATGTTGTTTTTATTTTCATTATACAAATAAAAAAAAACAATTTTGCTTTAAAAAAATAATTCATTTTTTTCTTTGGTCTATTGCAAACCAACTTAAATACAAACTTTTTTAGAGTTTTAGAAAATCTGCGAATTCCGCTGTTTCTTTTTTTAAATAAAAGTATGTCTTTTTTAAGCAAAATGAGCTAACTTCAGTAAGTCAGTAAGGTAACGGCACCAGTTATGGACGGTTTAAGTTGACAAGCACCAGTGATGGACACTTCATTCATAATTTAAAGACCATAGAGTTGTGAATTGATTGTTGTAAAACAAATGACTTTTCCTTAGTGGGTAGTTAATAAGAGTCATTGTCCATTACCGGTGACTTTACCTTATTTATAGTAGTTTCTCTCCAGCACCTTTATTTTTCCACATTAAACATCGTCTGTACACACAGACTTCGTCAGACAATAATTTCACGTTCGTCTTAACAATATTGACACAATAACATACCTTATCTTTTACAACAAAGACAAGCCATGTATGCTGCATCGTTTGTAACAGAATAGCAAATCTTTTCATACAAAAAGTTGAGAATTCACTTTCAAATACCATAATGGTTACAGTCAAGGAAATTGATACCTGCGCCACTTTGAACCTTTTCATAATGAGTATCATATTGCTTTTATTAGTAGATAGTGTGGTACGTCACAGTGACATCTACACTAATATTATAAAGAGGAAAACTTTGTTTGTTTGTTTGGTTGTAGTGAATAGGCTCAGTAACTACTGGACCGTTTTTAAAAATTCTTGCACCATTCGAAAGCCACATTATCCACGAGTAACATAGGCTAAATTTTATATTGAAAAAAAAAAAGGATTCTGTTAAATATTTGGGTTTAGATATCTACATCTACACTAATATTATGAAGAGGAAACCTTTGTTTGTTTGTAATGAATATGCTCAGAAACCTACGACCCCAAATTCCGAAATTTACGCGAACGAAGTCGCGGACGGAATGCTAGTTTCTTATAAAAGGGTACAAAGTGGCACAGTTATCAAATTCTTTGACTGTACCTCGGAGGAACGACATACTTAGCAATAAATAGTGTGTTTTATCTGTGCCTTAAAATTATGGAAGACCTTTACTTTTTTATATTTTTGTGCCTGAATTTACAGTAGGGCCGCGTAAGACCACTGCCTTTGTAAAAACAGTCAAAACTCTTTCAGACGTCGGAAGTGGAAATAACGTAAGGATAAGTTCACACCGAGAGGAGACGCGACGCGACGCTGCGCGGACATTTTTAATAATACATACATACATATACTCACGCCTGTATTCCCATGAGGGGTAGGCAGAGCACATGGATTCAAAAATCCATATTTAATAATGCAACTCAAAATATACATTATAAACTATACGATAAGGTTCACTGTGCACAGGCGCGCGAGGCACAGCGCTGCATGGCGCAGCGTACTCTGAATTCTCACAAAGAAATGTGAACCTTATCCAAAGGACAGACCCACTAGATTACTAATATCATTTGGGTTTGTTCAGAGACTATTCCGCCAATCATCGAGGCGATCGCTGTGCTCTTATTGGCCGAACCAAGATCGCGCGTAACGCTAGCGCCATTTTCTCTACGGTTATTGGCTCTGTACAGTTTCTGTGAGTGACGGTGACGTTAGAAAACAAACCACTAACTTTTTGCGGGCCTGGGTGACCAACATTGTTTCTCTAGTGGGTCTATCCTCTATGACATTCTAGTAAATAATTAATTTCGAGTTGCACTATTAGCAATCACATCACATTCAACCATCTGGTTACCCTGAAATTGCTAAACGTGGCACTGGATTTTTGAATTCATGTGCTGTGCCAACCCTCTTGGGAATACAGGCGTGAGAATATGTATGTACTATTAGAAATGTGCGCGCAGCGCCGCGTCGCGTCGCGTCTCGGTGTGAACTGACCCTAAAAACATTGAAACTAATATTGCTAAGTACATCGATCAACCATCAAAAAATCGCTCCACACCCCTGCTTACCTCACCCCCCCCTTACCCCGGCGGCCACCCCATCTGCCTCCCCCCCAGCACGTGCAGATGCAGATGGTAGACGCTCTGCGCGCCCTCGCGCCCGTTGTTGACCACCAGCCGCCAGCCGGGCGGCGCGCGCGGTGTTGCCAGAGAGCGAGCTACGGACATCAGGTGTCCCAGCAGCTGGGAAATACGAGGCTGTGATTGGCTATTGGAAACGATAGATGAACTATACTAGGCTGTGATTGGCTACAGAGAACCATAGAGGGTACTATTCAGGGTCCCATAGGCAGGTCACACTGACACCGGAGGTATGTCAATAAGCCATTTTTTTTTTTCGACGAAATGACTGGAATACTGTTGATACTGCTCCATGTGGGAACCTAGGCGTGATTGTATGTATTGTATTACTTTTCGGCAAGAAACATACAAATGAGGAAGGCAGAGCACACGAAATTTAGGTTTTGCGTTAGCATTAGCATTAGCAGATATAATAGTGAGTCACTATCTAGAGTATCTAGACTGTATTAGTGACAGGTTGCTAGTCTAAAACAAACCTTAACCTATCCATAGCCTTTTACGACATCCACGGTAGAAACGGGGAGGTGTTATTTAATTACCTATCACTATCACATTTCGTCAGCGCAACGCAAATTGGCGAAACTAATAAAAGATAAGCGGGGCGTCGCAGGAATGCGATAGCTGTGTACACAGCGATAGCGAGTGACGCACCGCGCTTCGGCGTGTTACATGGCCAGGATTTATAGTGGGGGTAGGTCACAGACTTATATCGAGATAGATGACTCAAGTGTATGGACTTGGCGTGCCAAAAAGGAGCCAAAACGGAGAGCAATGCTCTTTCTTTGACGCGATTTCATTTAGGTTTAACTGCCTAGAGACAGGACAACTTGAATAAGGCGTCTCCTTTGAATTGGTTTCACTCGGACTGTCAATTCCCATCACTGAAGCTGTGCTAAAGCGCTCATGTGACGTTACAGCAGGTAGAGAAAAAGGCATGCTTTGTTTTCATACAAATGCAGGAACTGGCGGTATCTACTTTGATATAAGTCTGTGGGGGTAGGTTTGGACCACAGATTTTCGATATAAAGTCCGTGGTTTGGGCACTGATTTTTCAGTATACTCTGTGTAAGATGAGAATTTTAAGAATCAAAACTTATCTAATTATTGAGACCTAAGAATGACGAATGGCGACAATAATCCGTGTTTGTTTGTTTGTTTGTCCGTCTTTCACGGCTAAACGGAGCGATGAATTGACGTGATTTTTTAGGTAGAGATAGTTTAGGGCATGGAGAGTGACATAGGCTACTTTTTGTCTCTTCATACCCCCCCATTTCCCTAAAGTGAGGGGTGGAAGTTTTCAATGTACAAAGTTATAAATTGGTATGTGTGCTATCTCTTCCGTGATACCCCGAATTCAACGCGAGCGGAGCCGCGGACAAAAGCTAGTCAGATAATATTTACAAAACGGTACTGAAAAAAAAACCACTAAATGTAGATACAATAATAGATTGATAAATGCAGAAAAAACCACATACAAGGTAAAATCAAATTGGTGATGAGCAACATAATACAAGAGATCAATTGTTAAAATTACCCCGATAAAATTTAGGATAATTATTATAGTAAGGTGGAACGAAATCATGACCTCAATGTATGGACACTTCAAATTTAATATGACTGATTTAAACAAATGTGTTTGTGCATTCCACTGCATTAGCTGAGTAAAGGCCGGCGCTGACTGCCGGCATGGCACGGCAGGTCATGGCAAAGGATTTGTTACTGATATAACTATTTTAAATCTTATTACTATGAGTTTAGAATTCATGTTACTTTATTTTGATACAACGATGCCGCGGCATGCCACAGCATGCCGAAGCATTCCACGGGTTATTTTACAGGATACTGCGGCATAACTTGCCGTGCCGTTCCGTGCTATGCCGGCAGTCAACGCCGGCCTTAAGAAAAACTTAGATACTTTGTGTCATCATTTTGATTTGAAATACATACCTACCTATGTAAGGTGCCTCTTACAATATTCAAAGGAGAAATGGAAAACGACGACAGACTATCCGCGATGGACTTTTTAGTCTTCGAAAATAAAACCTGTGTAATTATATGCAGTAGTTATATGCACACGACACACAAAAAGTCCCACGCACAATGCATACAATCCATGCAGACTTTTTGTGCGCCACAGACTCGATCGTACAAAAAGTCTGTCGTCTGCGCTACCCCTAATGCCCAGTTCACATTATTCCAGTCCAGTGATCCAGCGGGCTAATCCAGTTCAGTGCTGGACTGGAGCATAGCGTTTACATTATTCCAGTCTTTTTAGAGTAGCTGGATTGGTAACACTCGTATTTAATTCAATCCAGTACTGAAATGCAACTGGAATGGCTGTTCATACTATTCCAGTGGTGCTGGATTGGGTGAGCTGGAATGAAAAGTTGACGGTCGCTCCAGTCACTGGACTGGAATGCTCACTGCATTCCAGTATCGGTTCACATTATTCCAGTAGCATTCCAGTCCAGCAATCCAATCCATTCTATTCGATTCTACCCGAGTTGGCCAACACTACACAGTACCCTATAAGGGCAATGTTGCTACAGTGAAATCCGTTTATAATGACATCGAAGGGAATCGCCAAACAGGTCATTATAAGCGGACGTCATACAAAACATTATGTAAAAAAGAGACGTAAATGTAAATGCCTTCGAATTTCAATAAAAAAAACCTTGCCTCATTAACTAAGGATAAAAATTGCACGTTGTAGTTGCATGACATTTATTTTGCAGTCTTCTTCGAGACGATCACTGACGTCTTCGGGAATCAACAAACATTAGCGACGGCGCAAGAGATCATATCGGTCATTATAACCGGACCTGATTTGTTAAAATAGGTCATAGTAAGCGACATGTCACTGTAAGCGGAGTCATTATATCCGAATATTTTGCTAAGGGTTTTATAAGAAAACCAAACTTCGTAGGGTAATTAAGTCATAATAAGCGGTTGGCCAATATAAGCGGCGTCATAACAAGCGGATTCTACTGTACTTTGTATATGCTTAGAAACAATGTTGCATCAGGCACACAAATCAAGAAACCAAGTAGTTTCACAAACATACATACAATTCCGGGTTAAGCAGAAAAAATTAAATGTGTCATAAATGATTATGACTATTTCACGCTTCACAGTCAGTTCTAGCAAAATTTTACATTTGACAATAGACGGAAGGGGTATTATAATAGCTTGACTGGACTTCTCTATTGTGAAATGAATATACCTAAATCTCAAAATAAAGTGACGGGTAGGACAATAGGATCCATTTTTATAAGTTGCCTTAATAGCACCTTTAGTTTTCACCTCTCCATTTCTGTCTCTACTAAGAAAAATAAGTTATGTCACTGTAGTACTACTTTTATTTACCTTAAAACCTAAAAATAAATCAAAAGTTGCTACAAGATGTGAAATACTGATGATTATGACTATACATACAGACTATTTACACTTATTTAGTTTAGATTATTACTGTAAACAACAACAGGCATGATGTATAACGTAATAATAGCAGAAAAATACCTCTTTGTCAGTCTCCTCGGCGTCTTGAAGCCGTGGTATCCTCCGCTTCGGTATCACAAGGAAATGCACCGGGGCCTGTGGCGCGATGTCGTTGAAGGCCAGACACAGGTCATCCTCGTATATGATGTCCGCTGGGATCTCTCGGGACAGTATTTTGTCGAATATAGTTGGTCCGGGAGTTGCTACGCTCTGTGTTTGAGCCCGCTTAACCTCATCGCTGTACGGGCGGCGGACAGCAAAAGCCGAACCTCTGGATATGTCGTAAATGTTGGTCGGGTAGCTCTTCCGACAGCGGAACTTCAGAGCTCGTTGGAGCACTTTGTTGAACATTTTGAGTTAAATTGCGAGCATGGCACGAAAGCGAATTGCGAATTGCGAAATGCGTTTTATATTTGACGCTTGTTTGACGTTTGGGGAATTTTCGCGGAGGCGTTTTTTAGGAGGTTAACTTTTACAAAAGTTTTCAGGATTAGATATTAATTTATCTATTTAGGGTTTTTTGCTTGCTTGCCTCTAATTTATCTTAGAATAATAAATCTGAGTTGCTTACGCTTACATTTTATAATTTGCTCAATTGAAAGGATTATACTAAAATTTAATCTAACGCCGGTTTGGCTCACTTCACTAATGATAGGAAAATGTCGAATTATGCATGGGCTTTTTGTCATTTTTCTATCTTAAGTGATCAAAACAATCAATTCATTGAAAACTTACATTAAAAGCATACCGTAAAATTACCAAGAAAATACATCTCACTAATGTCAGATGTAAGCAAAAGTACCCGCACTCAAAGCACACATTTCGCATAAAAAAAAAACGTTATTCTCGCTCACATAGGTTTTAAATGATTTAACGTAATCACACGCGCGCTCCGATGATATGTGCTTTTTAAGGATGTTTAATATGAACAAATGAGAATGTACCGCCCTAATAAAGACACGAAGCCCCCTAGCGAAGACCAAGCAAGTCGTGTAGAAGTGGAAAGTGGAGGGGAAGGCACATCGCAGTCCGCACGAGCAGTCGATCAACAGGCTACGAATTCTAAGCTGCAAGAGGCAGGTAAAGTCTGGACACCATTTTCTTGTTACGTTAATTCTGGCTCTTCGGTTTCTTCGTGTGTCTAGTTTTATTAAATACTAGCTTTTGCCAGCGGCTTCGCTCGCGTTAAGAAGTATTATTATTAATAGCTTTTTCATCCCCTATTTTATTCCCTTAGGGGTGGAATTTATCAAAATCCTTTTTTAAGGGATGTCTACGTCACAATCACACGCCTGGCTACCATTTTTGATAACGTAAATCGGCAGCAATCGGCGAACAGTCTAGCGTTGAGACGCCTTGCGTAGACTAAAGTAATTTGAACCTATGCAATTATTATATTTATTATACAGTAACGCATACGACGCGCTAAAAGTCCGGCGCACAATGCATACAATCCATACAGACTTTATGTGTGCTTCAAAAAGTGTGTCGTCTGCGCTGCACTTTAGGTGAACGGCTCAGCGAAAAGCCGTTTATTTATTTTCTTTCTTTTTCAGGGAATGTTGAAGAAGCAACTACAAGCAAAGAGGAAGATGAAAACCAGGCGGCTGGTACTGTGGGAACCGTTTGCAAGGCTTGCAATGAAGTTGTCCCTTCAGTGGCCGAACATAAATGCAAGCGATTTACCTGCAAGGCGTGTATGAAACGTTTCCAGTTCAAACACCAGTTGAATTCCCACATCCGAGTGCACACCGGCGAAAAACCATTCACATGTGAAATTTGCAAGGAATCTTTCCGAGTAAACGAACTGTTGAGTATTCATAAAGCGAAGTTTCACAGCACGCAGTCTCACAATCCAAACCGTGAAATATGTCGTTGCGACGTTTGCAACAGAGAATACAAGGGGAAATCCTTTTTGATCAGACATCTGCAGTTTCACGAGAAAAATAATTTTGCCTGTTACTACTGCAAAAAACAGATGAAGACAGGCGAGAGGTTGCAAAGGCACTTGCGTAAGCACAAGGGTTCGCGGCCGTTCCGGTGTCGCGTGTGCCGTCAACGGTTTAGTTGTAGGTCTTCGCTTGGGCGTCACAAATGCGGTGAGGTGACAGCGCCGTTCGCATGCGACATGTGCCCAAGCCGATACCGGCGACGCTATGATTTGCATGTCCACCAAAGAAAAATGCACACCGTTCGTCAGAAACCGTTTATCTGTCCACATTGCGGGGAATTTTTTACAGACAAACCCGCTTTGACCTCTCACCTCGAAATGCACGAAATAGAAAGAGCTCACGTGTGTGATTTATGCGACAAAAGTTTTGACACGCGGAGAACTCTTCAAATGCATAAGCAAGCGGTTCATACGCCAGAAACCTTGATAACGCTCGCGCGCGCTGCCTCAAATAAAAACACTGAGCCGTCCACCTGATGTGGTCGTCGCACTTGCTCCAAATTTCATCGGTTATCGATCGTACACTTTGCTTTCAAAGGCTGCTCAACTTTTTGAAGAGTCGGGCCAAACTGTGGATTCAGTTGTCAACGAGCCACTATTTCAGTAATGTTACTCTCAGGATAAGCGCAATAAAACCTCAATTATTAAGAGAATAAAATCGAATTATTGTTCGTTTGTAGGAACAAAATATATCTTATTCTAAATGAAAAGATCTAAATTGAACTTTAGTACGTATGTTAGCTAAGACATAAGTATGAATCTTCTCAAATCTAATTCCAGGGTAACTTGTTGATAGTTTAAATCGGGCTGTACTGTGTCTGGCGGATTTTTAAATTTGGTGCTTTTTTCAAACCATACTTACGCGAGCCATCAAAAATTCTTTCTAGGGCCATAACGTCCGCGGGCCTGGGGTTGAGCAGCCTTGCACTAGACTGTCCACCGACCGCCGTCATTTATTCCGGCTGTGAGTCGGTCGTCGCGGGTGCAGTGTAAATGTCGCCTTAAGCGAGTATCTACACTACACAGATATTTTTTAAGACATGTTTTACTTTATTATTCGAGTGACTTATATAAGTGAGATTCTTGTGTGCGACACACATAGCGGTATAAATTTTATGTAAAATTTTATTGATCAATTGAATATTTTTATAATTTTATTTCTTATCTGTTTTTATGATATTTTATATGTAATTTAAATGTCTTATTTAAAAATGTCTAAATACGAGTACCTATTAGTGAATAGGAATATTGGGTGTATTAGAAATAGTGTGATGAGGGAAAGAGCTGGTGCGAAAGTAGATTTAGTGACTAGGATGGAAAAAAGTAGATATGCTTAGCTGTTTGGGTCATATAGAATAGAGAGGATGGATAAGATATGTAAGTGTGAATGGGTGTGGAAAGTGTGAAAGAGGGATGACCTAGAACTAGACGGACGTTCCGTGACCATGACCATGTGCGAGCGTGTATGAGGAGATTAATGAATGTGGACGAAGCAAAAGAGGTATGTCAGGATCGTAGCAAGTGGAACAAAGTTTCTGTCTACCTCTGTGGAAAAGAGGCGTGACGTAGTGCTACACAACTTGTGTATGTCTGTAGTGAATACGAAAGCAGTGGCTTTATATATTTTTATATCATGTTTAAAATTGGGGAATTAAAAATATTTAAGTTAAAATAAATAATTATACCTTCTTTTGTTTTGTGATTCTGATTATTGCCATATTCCCAGCCTTTTACATTAACATTCCATTAGCTACCTAATTCATCTTTACTAACTGTTCCAACCTGTGTCTGAAAGCGACTGAAGAAATAGGTTAAGTACATTTTAGGCGATGAGCTAGCGACCTGTCACTATTATACTTCTTTCATCTATAGTCGCTTCTCGCATGGCACGAAAAAGTCGAAAATGCGAATTGCGAAATGAGTTTTACGACACTTGCTTGACATTTGAGGAATTTTCGAGGTGTTTTTCAGGAGGTTAACTTTTCTAAAAATTTGTTTTAAACTTGGATTTTGATTTACCTGTTTCGGGTTTTAATTTAACTAAGAACAATGAATATGAGTTGCTAGCGCTTAGAAATTATAATTTTGGTTAATACTAGTGCCTTGGACTTTTTGTCATTTTTCGATCTATGATGAGCAGAGATCGGATAAATTTGCGACATTGTTTGCAATTATGTGGACATGACTCCAAAATTAATCAAAATGTTATTCAGTTAATTAATTTCTTACATACAAACATACATCCATATAATCACGTCTACGTTCTCAAATAGCGTAGGCAGAGCACACGAAACGTGAAATAGACATAACCTTGATTATAACTATTTCACGCTTCGCAGCCACTTCTAGCATTATTATTTTGATTTTGTAATTGACATATAATTTGATTCCTAGTCAATAAATCCAAAAGTTTGTTAAAATATTGGTTTATTAAAAAAATTGACAGTATTTTTTTTCAAATCGTTATTTATTTATTGTAAGTATATAAATATTTATGGAAACGATACCAATTTTAAATACGAACCTTTTGCTAATAATTATTTATATAATTCATCGTCGTCGTAACGTATTTTTTTTTAAAGTTATTATAGCATATACGTGCTTATAAGCACTTTATAAGCAATCTATTATCGCCAAAAATTTAAATTATATTTCAATGAATAATTAATTAACAGTTCGATTAATTTTGGAGTCATATCCACATTATTGCAAACAATGTCGCAAATTTATCCGATCTCTGATGATGAGCAAAACCGTTAATTGATTGAAAAATTATCGTATCTAAGTATACCGTTGCACATTACCAAGAAAATACATCTCACTAATGTCAAATGTAAGCAAAAGTACCCGCACTCAAAGCACACATTTCGTATAAAAATAACGTTATTCTTGCGCACACAGGTTTAAAATGACTTAACGAAATCACGCGCGCGCTCCAAAAATGTGTGCTTAATATTTTAATAACTAATTTATTTGAGCTTTTAATTATGCAAAAATGAGAGAATACCGCCCTAATAGACCCACAAAGCTCCCTAGCGAAGTCAAAGTAAGTCGTGTAGAAGTGGAAAGTGGAGGGGAGGGGCCATCGCAATACTCACTAGCCGTCGATCAACAGGCCACGAGTTCTAAGCTGCAAGAAGCAGGTAAAGCCTGGCTACCATTTTCTAATTAAGTTAACTTTAATTTTTTTCGTTTTCTTCGTGTGTTTACTTTTATTAAATATTAAAGCGGGGATTACATTTAGCAGAGCGCCGCATGCCACAGGAGACGGTCGTAATAGTGTAAATTCAGGCTGACGCATTTGGTGAATGGCAACTATCACAGCCTGACTTCACTCCATTTAATTTAAGATATGAAATGGAAAATTTTGTTTTTTCCTCTGGAATTCAAAGGTAAAACTAGATATGATTAATGCAATAACACTCATTACTGTTTGTTATAATGATTTCAATACAATCGGTATCAGTATTTACGGCGATGCCTTGTGTTTACTAAAAAATGTGTGTGGTTTTGACAGTTAAGTTTTAAATCTTAAATTAAATGGAGTCTAGGTGACAACAATCGGGAAATAGTCTAGTGCTAAGACGCCATGTGCAGACTAACGAACTATTTTATTTTATTTTTATTTTTCAGCAACAACAAGCAAAGAGAAAGATGAGAACCAGGCGGGTGGAACCATATGCAAGGCTTGCAAAGAAGCTGTCCTATCAGTGGCCAAACATAACTGTAAGCCTTTTACCTGCAAGGCGTGTATGAAAAGTTTCAAGTTCAAATGTCGGCTGAATTATCACATCCGAGTGCACACCGGAGAAAAACCATTCACATGTGAGGTTTGCAAGAAATGTTTCCGATTAAACGACCAGTTGAATGCTCATCAAACGAAGTACTCTCATAACCCACACTCTCACACGCCCACTCACAATCCCAACCGTCCAGTTTACTACTGCGACGTTTGCAACAAAGAATACAAGAGGAAATCGAGTTTGATCAAACATCTGCGGTTTCACGAGAGAAGTAGCTATACCTGTTATTATTGCGATAGACGGATGAAGACAAGCGAGAGATTAAAAAGGCACTTGCGTAGGCACAAAGGCGCGAAGCCGTACCTGTGTCGCGTATGTGGTCAACGATTTGGTACTAGGTCTTCGTTTGTGCGTCACAAATGCGGGGACGTAACGGCGTCGTTCGCGTGCGAAATGTGCCCGTGCCGGCGATACCGGCGACGCGATGATTTGTATGTTCACCAAAGAAAAGTGCACAAAGTTCGTCAGAAACCGTTCGTCTGCCCACACTGTGGGGAATTTCTTACAGACAAACCCGCTTTGACCTCTCACCTCGAAATGCACGAAATAGAGAGAGCTCATGTGTGTGATTTATGCGACAAAACTTTCGACTCGCGGAGAACTCTTCAAATGCATAAGCAAGCGCTTCATACGCCACAAACCTTGGTAACACTCGCGCGCGCTGCCTCAAGCGGCAAACACACTGAGTCATCCACCTGATGTGGTCGTCGCACTTGCTCCAAACCCCATCGGTCATCAAAGGTCGTCTTCACAATAGACTGCCCACCGACTGCCGACATTTATTCCGGCCGTGAGTCGGTCGCCGCGTGTGCAGTGTAAATGCCGCCTTAAACGAGTATCTACACAGATATTTTTAAGCAATGTTTTATTTTATTACTGGAGTGACCAATTTAAATGAGATCCTAATTTTGTGCAACACAAAGCGGTATAAATTCTAAGTGAAATTTTATTTATCAATTGAATATTGTTTTATAATTTTATTTATTATCTGTTTTAATGATATTTTTATCTGTAATTTAAATATCTTATTTAAAATGTCTAAATACGTGTATTATTGGATAGGAATTTTGGGTGTATTGGAATCAGTGTAATAAGGGAATGACCTGGTGTGAAAGTAGGTATAGCGACTGGGATGGAAAAAAGTATGCTTAGCTGGTTTGGTCATAATCATAGAGAGGATGGATGAAAGAGGGTTTACTAACCAGGTTTATACGTGAAGTGTGAGTGGGTGTGTGAAGTGTAAGACCTAGCTAGACAGATGTTCAATCACCATTTGTGAGCATGTTTGAGGAGATTAATGAATGTGGACGAAGCAAAAGAGGTATGTCAGGATCGTAGCAAGTGGAACAAAGTCTCTGCCTACCTCCGTGGAAAAGAGGTGTGACGTTATGTATGTATGTATTGAATACGAAAGCAGTGACTTTATTTCTTTTTATATCATGGTTAAAATTGGGGAATTAAAAATATTTAAGTTTAAATAAATAATTATACCTTCTTTTGCTTTGTGACTCTGATTATTTCCATATTCCCAGCCGTATACATTAACACGTTTCTATTAGCTACTTAATTCATTTTTACTAACTGCTCCAACCTGTGTCTGAAGGCGACTAAAGAAATAGGTTAAGTATATTTTAGGCGACAGCCTAGCGACTAGTCACTATTATACCTCTTCCATCTATTTTCGCATGGCGCTAAAATGACGAAAATTTCGAATTGCGAAATGAGTTTTATATTGGACGCTAGTTTGACGTTTGGGGAATTTTCGCAGAGGCGTTTTTTTAGGAGGTTAACTGTTCCAAAAGATTTCTGTCTTAGACTTTAATTTATCTATTTAGGGTTTTAATTTACCTAAAAACAATTAATATGGGTTGCTTACGCTCAGAAATTATAATTTGCTCAGTTAAAAGGAGGGGAAAAAGTACACTTGAATAACTGTTGTATTATTTACGGCCAGTTCCAAAATTCAATTATATCGGTGGTTTGGCTGACTATAATATTATCTGGCCCGGGGAACCTTGATCCCTATGACAGTTCATTTGAAGCCCCTGATCGACAGGCGAGTAAAACCGACGAG
>BHDV01070132.1:65422-78050 GCA_005406045.1 Adoxophyes honmai | reverse complement strand
CCCCCCCCCCCTGAAAAGTTCAGGCTCCCATACAACAATCGTGATTTTTTTGTGTCCGACTCGCACTTGGCCGATTTTTTTTACGTCAAACTAAATCCCGGCTACGCCCGTGGTCGTGTTGACATAACTTAACTTCTTTTAGGCAAAGCTGTGACTTGCATTCAGCCACGTTGCTAAACATATTTTTACAAGCATAATCTGCATGTTTGTTATGTTTTTGTTGAAATGTTTTAAGTTTTTTGGCATAGATTAAAACAAACAAAAAGTTTGAGTGAAATAACAACAATTTAATTAATGTAACTACTTTGACTATTTTGACTCGCTGGCCCGCGGCGGTGTCCGGTCCGGAGCGCGAGCCGCGATCGTGCGCACGCGGCGGTAATCTGCGACAATTAGTGTCGGCCCTTACACCACAAAGCACTGACAAAACGATTTCCAGCATCATTCAAAAACCCGCAGTGTCTACTCAAGCAAAATTGTAGATTTAAATTAAAAATTTGAAGCATCCATCACCATTTAACGCATTGACTGACGCGTATATTCGTTTGGCTTTCATCTAGAACCCCTGACAATGATTTAGTACCGGTTATAACACTACCAGCGCGCTGGGCGACGAGATTTCTATGGCGCCCCTTAAGAGCAATATTCTACAAAGGGGTTCCCGTGGCACCCCTTTTAACCGGCTTCCTGGTACCGTACCGTACCCTACTGCCGCTACTGCAAAGATTCACACACATTTGAACGCAATGCGTCCACAACATCTGAAGATCTGAGGTCGCTGGATGCGTTAATCCACCAGCTACTTCAAACTGGTTTTCACCTTGCCCTCATGCCACTGCAGATGTCTCTGCAAATACCTTCGTATTTTAAAAGTCTTCTCGCACAAGTGACAAGCGAAGGCCTTCGCCCCAGAATGCAGTTCCATATGAGTCACCATGTACGTCTTCCTATCGAACCTTTTCTCACAGATTAGGCACTGGTATGGCTTCTCAGGATGCAGTCTCTTGTGGTCCATAAGCTCTTTCACAGTGGAGTATCTTCCCCCGCAACGTGAGCAAGCATAACCCTTCTGACTTCTGTGAACCTGGTAGTGACGATCCAGAGTAAACTTACAGGCAAACCCTCGGTTGCAAACTGTGCATGTAAACGGAGTTTCATCCGCGTGAGCTCGTATCTGATGTCTTGTTAGATGACAGCTCTGACGGTATCGCTTCTCGCACAGTTCACACGCGTACGGCTTCTCATCTGAGTGCATTCGACGATGCTGTATCAGGTTAGAAGCATGGCGGTAGCTCTTTGGACACAGTTCACAGGCGAACGGCTTCTCTCCTGTGTGGGTGCGGTGATGGGATTTCAAGACAGCCAAAACCCGAAACGACTTGCCACACACGTTGCATACATATGGAAGTTTCTCTGTATGATTGATCATGTGCGTTCTCAATTCATCTCTACTTTTTAGTAGCTTGCTGCAGTAATGACAGTGGAGTTTTTTAGTGGCATCCTCGTGACATTTCAAATGTTTGATCAATTGTGTTCTCCGTAGAAACTGTCTCTTACAAGTGTCACAGTGGAAACGCTCTCCCGTGTGAATCCGCATATGGACACGCAGTTCACTCGGATACGCAAATTTCTTCAAGCAAATGACGCAGGAATGCAGTTTCTTCGGTTTGACTCCTACATGTCTCAGCATGTGCCTCTGTAACGTTTCTAGGCACATCATTTTCTTATTACAAATCCCGCAAGTCTGTTTTTTATTGTAATGGATCATCAAATGTTTACACAGATGTGTTTTTCTCCGGAATCCTTTTTCGCAAACGTCACAAATGAAAGGTTTCTCGCCAGTGTGCTCTCGCTGATGCTCTTCTAAAGTGTATTGGTATTTGAATCTTCTGGCGCAGAATCCACAACAGAAAGGTCTCTCCGGTGGTTGGCAGTCGTGTCGTGATGACTGACTCTCAATGTGTTTCCCACAGTCTCCACAGTGCAATATTTCAAACGCGAGTTCCTCTTCATCAAGGAATTCATCTAATTCACAATCACTTACATCTCTCACTGTGTCCGATCGTTCAAACTTGACAGTTATTTCATCAGTTACTGCATCATTTCCAAGCCAGGAATCTATAGAATTTAGCACGGCATCAATACCATCAGCATAGCTCATGTTGTGGGTTCCTGCTTCGCTTTCATGCACCTTCATATGTTCCCAAAGCTTCCAAGGAGTTGGAAACCGCTGTCCGCAACCCGTGCAACGCACCGTCTTCCAATCCTCATGCTTTTTCTGATGCGTAGCGAAGTGTTCTTTCGATACCCACTTCCCACAAGTGTTGCATTCCACAAGATCTTGTACCTTTCTGTACCTAGTATCTTCTACTATCCTCTCGAGCTCATATTCCTTATGTATCTCTAGATGTTCGTCAATATTATCCCCGTGGGTTAGTCTTTGGTGACAAACGGGACACTTGCAGCTTCCTTTTTCTATTATTTTATTGGCAATCTTGAACGCGTCTATTTCTTTCTTAGCATGAGTGAGGAGGTGGAATCGGAAGTAACCTAGCTTTCCAATTGTTTTGTGGCAGATCTTACATTTGTATTTCTTTTTTATGTTTACAGTTGTGGCGTGGTTAGGTTGAACAGGGTAGGAGATAGCTGGCTGGATAGCTTTAGATGCGGTTTTAGAGTTGCCCGTTGTTTCTTCCTCTATCCATTTGCGAATGGCGTCCAAGGTGTCTCCCTGTAGTGCCTCTTCTGTTTCTGGATTGCTTTGCTCACTTTCATGTCTAAGGAAATCTGTAAAGTATAAAATAATGCTATTTTACACTCAGACGTATACGAGTTTAGAACAAATTTAATTTAAATTTTGAAATGGGCTGCGTACAAAAAGGTCACACGAGCCCATAGGTAGGGCAAAACCATGGCGAAACTAAACAATTATAAACAGCTAAATATAGAAATAAAATTTAGTCATGGTTCACGGTTCACATCAACCAAGCTGTATAGCATTAACGCAATGTTATGACACCAGGTCAGTTAAGACAAGCTTCTTGGTTAAGACACTTAAAATTTGAAGATATGAAGTTTTAGGATGAAAATGTTGATTAAAAGAGGTCATAATAGTGACAGGTTGCCAGCCTGTCACCTAAATTATACCTCAACCTATTTCCTTAGTCGCCCCTTTCTCCATACACACACGGAAGAAATGGAGAAGAAGTTACTGTAAATAACATCAAATTCATAAATTATACAGGGTGGTCAGAAATTGGCCGTAAATATTTTAACCAGTGGTCAGGTATACGCGTCAGAAAAACCATTTACTATTTCACGTTTGTAGCCACTAGCGAAAAAATAGCGTGTCATTATATTTTATAGACCTTCCATATATGTATATTGTATATTTATAATTCTTAAGACACGAACCTGGTAGATCATTAAAATCCAGTTCTAGATTCAGGTCTAATCGCTCAGGAACTTGCAAGAGGCTTTCAATATCGGCCCAGGACTCTTCGCATCTCTGAAGATCATCTGGGTTCAACAGAAAATTCTCAAACTCCATCGTTTACTAACACAGCCCGAAAGCTCAAGAAAAAAAACAACAAAATAACGATAGTGCAAAATTATTACTGGCCAGTAATTCGATAAATGTTTTTAAGTTTAGTTGTGACAGTTTAATTGGCAAAAGCGGGTATTTTGTTCCACCGTTTGACATTAACGAGATGTATTTTCCTATCAATTTTCACACAGCGTTTTGTTTAGGATTTATTTGAAAGTGAATCAATTGGTTTAAAAAATACGTTGAGGTAAAGACTGTTGAATACTAATGCTGGAATAAATGCCTGGTAATGCCCAGTGCCTAATGTTGTTCCTATTCTAGATATTATTAATGTTTTTCAACTTTCTAAATTTTGAAACAAGTATTTATTTAACAGCACCGCGTGGCGGCGGTTTTAGAATAACACCTCTCAATTTCTTCCGCGAATGTCGCAAGAGGCGACTGAGCATAAATAGCGATCCTGCCAGAATTGTAGAAATCTGCTGGAAGTGGCTGCGTAATGTTATACAATGGTTTTGGCAATGTAGGGTTTTGTATGATCTGCCTACCCCATTTAGGAATACAGGGGTGATGTATTATGTATGTATTTGTATGTATAACTTATTACTTGTGCCACCCTGCATTACGCCAACCAACATAAAATTAAACACATTGAGTCCAGAACGAAAATTTTAATGGTATAAATATGTCTCTGTCCATGGTATAAATATAAAAACATACATTAAGGATCGATTTAAACAAATGAGAACAAAACGAACTCTCAGAATAAGTCACTTTTCCGCTTTTTTCATGTGAAAAATAGATTTCCTCGCGAGTAAAGTGACTTATTTTACGACTTAAGTTTATTCTCTTTCGGTTGGTAGCAACCTATGTATAATTAGATAAGTGAACATAGTTCGACATAAAAAATATCAACAAAAGATTTACAAAATACTGATACGTAATAATTTGTGTATAAATAGCATTAGATAATGCAGTCAATTTATTTATTGCGCAAACTATGATAGCAAAAGCCGTACATTTCAATTTCTATTTAATTTCATCAACATTATATTTATATCGGACGAAGCCAATTTACAAATAAAGCAATTAAACATTTTTATCAAAATTTTAATGATAATTCCTCTTAAATAAGTTAAGTTCACTTCGTATAGAAAGTTGTCAGGATAACACACAAATGTTTACGTCAAATGCGGTAAGGTTCTGCGTAAACAGACCGATCACAGCCACTAGTTGCCAGAGACAGCAACATAAAACACCTCTTCATCCTTTTTACTATACTTTAGACCTTTAGGTACTTAAAAGATGGTAAATAATCTTGACATGTCTTTTTATTGAAATACACAGTCTAAAAATGAAAATCGTTACACTATACAATTCAATTATGAAAGTAAATGATTTTTTCATACCTAAATTGTAAAATGTAAAGATTTTGATTTATAAAGTGTATGTTTAAATAAAAAGACACGTCAAGATTGTTTACCATCTTTTAAGTACCCAAAGGTCTCTAGTATAGGTTTCACACAGTCGGGTTTAGAATAACACTTCTCAAATACTTCCGTGGATATCGTAGAACTCAGGAAATAGGTTCAGGTATGTTTCAGGCAAAAGGCCAGCAACCTGTCACTATTATATCTGTCATCTGTTCACTAGACCTAACATAATGCTGAAAGTAGCCACGGAACAAATGGCTTGTCAAACGTTCCATGTGCTCTGGATGCCCTATTTGGGAATTGCCTGATTGTACAGTCAGGGAAACTGGATGTTTAGCAGGTTGAGATACTTCTAAAGTTGGCCTTATTACTATTTCCAGCCAGTTGCATGACATAAATACTCAATATTGAACTTCATGGTGAAGTTTGTCCTATAATGCGAACAAATTATGAAGGCGGTCAACCTGCTAAACATTCAGTTTCCCTGGGGGTATCCCATCCGTGTGGTGCTTCATATGGACCATTAATTGCTGTCACAGTTTGAAACTCTTTTGGCAGACTTTACAAGAGCGGCCTTTCCTCTGAATGCGCCACCATGTGAAACTTCCAGTTCCAAGTTGCCGCAAACTGTTTTAGACAAGCCGTGCACTTGTAAGGCTTGTGGCCTGTGTTAAAACGCTCATGCACCTCACTGTAACCCGGAGCCCTCAAGGTTTGCTTGCAAAAATGACATGCGTAAGGCTTCTCCCCTTTATGTGTTCGGAGATGACTGATCAGCTCCATTTTATCTGAACAAACTTTGCTGCAATGCGGGCAGTTCTGTTTCTCTGGAGCGTAGGTGTGTTCGCGTTTTGCACACACTTTACAAGGTAACGG
Organism: Adoxophyes honmai; assembly: GCA_005406045.1. Lineage (NCBI taxonomy): Eukaryota > Metazoa > Arthropoda > Insecta > Lepidoptera > Tortricidae > Adoxophyes > Adoxophyes honmai. Next base: position 72,194 of record BHDV01070132.1, on the reverse strand, counting down.
CTTCTCAACCGTGTGAATGTTTTTGTGACTGTCCAACATAGACCGCAGAGGGAAGTCTTCGTCGCACACAGTACAAGCAAACGGTGTGTCGCCTGTGTGAATACTGACATGCCTTTTCAATTCTTCGCTGTTGTTGAACTGTCTGTCACAAAATTGGCACGTTTCATCTCTCCCGTGGTGTTTCTCTCTCAAGTGATTGATCAAAGATTCCCTCTTGTGGTATTGTTTCATGCAAAAACTACAGTAGAAATGGCCGTCCGAGTTGCGAAGAAACTCACGGGCTGGACGCTTGGGCTTTTCCTTCATATGTAACTCGATATGGCGCACCATAGTATCTTTCCTCGTCACCCTTTTCCCACAAATGTTGCATTCCAGATAGGACCTGTGCAAGAATTTTACATTAATTTTGTTGATTTTTTTTGGTTAATGGTTGTATGACGCATCAAGCCTTTGCCTACGCCGCGAGTAGAAAAAAGTCAACTATAGGGCAGTGTTATAAGCAGACTTTAATCATCACTATCACCATCACTACACAGTATAAAAGGAAGTCGCTTCTTGTCTGTCTGTCCCTAAGTAGTTTATAGACCTGTAGCGCTATTGTCTAACGCACCAAAAATCTAAATCGTATTTAATTACAGTTGGGATCCATAATCGCTTCGAAATTGATACATCTCAAAACGAACTGACACTGAAACTTTTAATAATTAATCAATTTTTACAATACCTTTCCAATTTCTTGCCGCCAGTCTTCTCGCGCACTTGTGCCTTAAAAGGATCTTCCTTTTTGTGCAATTTCATATGAGACTTAAAACTATCTCGCTTCGCCAGCGCCTTGTTACAAACAGGACATTGGTATCTGCCTTTTCTAACAGGTTTTTCACGTTCAATTAAATCTATTTCATCCTGCGTATGTCTCAGGATATGGCGGGAAAGACTTCGCTTATGACTTATCAGAGCTTGGCATATTGGGCATCGGAATTTGTCTGTAGAGCTAGTTATGGGCCAAGGTATTATGGTTTTCTTTTCTTCATCACGTGGTTGTTCGTTTGTCAAGTTGTCTGTGACGTCTGGTCTTTCGGGGATGAGTTGGTCTTCTGCCAGTTCCTGAGGGGCTGCAATGTGAAATTCGTTGGTTTAGACTTGATTTAAGATACGGACGCATGGTGACAACCAAAGTAAAGTAAAAAATCGGCCAAGTGGGAGTCGGACTCACGCACGAAGGGTTTCGTACCATTGACTAGGTAAATGAAAGGAAAATTGCGGTTTATGACGTATCAATTTTTTTTATCTATCCAGCAAAATACATAAAATCACGCCTATATATTCCCAAACGGGGTAGGCAGAGCACACAAAACGCTATATAGACACAACAATTACTATTTCACGTTTAGTGGCCACTTCTAGCATAATATTCTTTAGGTCTTTAGGTCTAGCATAATATCCAGCAAAAAAACTGCAATAAATCATGTTTTAGGTGACAGACGGACAGACAGACAGACATCTAAGTCTCAATAATAGCAGTAGTAGGGTTCGGTTTCCACCCTAGTAGTTGCCGGCCCGTTGGTCGCCAACCCCACGGACCCATGGTCTCTATCTCTATTCCTATAGCAACAAAGTTGTAGCCAGAACCCAGGGCCTGATTTATTTAATTATCTATTTATCTATCATGGTCCAAGTTAGATGCTGAGGATTCTACCAACCTGGTGGTGGGTTGTCGAAGACCTGAACAGCGGTTAGCCCATCAAGGTCATGCAGGACCTGCTGGATGTCTTCCCACAAAAGTTCCTCGTCTTCCGGAGTCTCTGGACCCTGAAACTCCATCGTTACACTTACAGTAGAACACTAACGTATTTGATTCGTCGATTGGTCAAAGCTTTTTTACTATTTTGCCAGCATTAAACGGCACGGCAAATTCGTCTAATTTAATTTCGCTTTTTTTTTTTAGCATATAAGTGGGTATTTTGATTTACCAAGATTTTACCATCTGACATTTGTGAAGAGTATTTTCTTGATATTTTTTCAATTTTGGAGACGGTTGGAGAACTATTTACTGTCTCTATTTTGGGCAACACTTTTGTATTGAGCTTGTTCTTCTAATTGCAAATAAAATAAAATCTAATTTCGGGAGTAAATGCGTATTTTTTTAAACATCTACTGAGTAGCGCAAGGCATATCCAAAAATTATATTTAAACTCTGGAGCCTTAAAAATAAAAAAAAGTTGACCTCTAAAAAACGCCTCTTCGGTTTCATTCTAAATTTTAAATGCTTGACACGGTAGTTCTCTCAGTTGGTAAAGATAAAAAAGAGGTAATGGAAACTTTGTAATGTCGAGCGTTGGGGTTATGGAAATATTCGAAATCACAAAACAAAAGGCAAAATTAGATATCATTTGTATATTTAACTTAGTAAACTAGTATTTAAGGTCGATTTAAAGAAATAAAAAAATAAAAAATAAGTATTCATGTCAAGAAATTATAAAGTAAAAAATATGTATTTTTACACCATGATTATTAAATTAATATTAATATTTATTATTATATTCCAAAATAAAATCACAACATATTTATGTTTTAAAAGCGTTAAGTAATTAAACTAAGTACTATGACTATCAGATAGAATAAAATCTCGAAAAGTCTTACAATTAGCTGCTTTTTCACAAGGAAATTGATCTACTTGCTAGGAAAGTGAAACTTATTCCAAGAATGAATGTTATTCTAGTTTGTTTAAAACACACTAAAAGTTCATCGTAAAGTCAATTAGGATACTACTTATACATGTTAGATATACAAGAAAAGCACAGAAGATAAAACAATGTAGGTAGAGTAATTGTTAGAAACATAGATCGATGATAGTGATAGGTATGTAGGTACAAAGAATATGTATTAAAAAATTTACATGACCCAGGGCCTTTTTTCGTTGGTTAAAAAAATAGTGTGTTATCATAGCACTGTTCGATATTCTACAAATAATTATCTATTACCCAACAATAAGAATTATTACATCAACATAAATTCCTCACATCAATTTGTCTATTGTAGATTGTAAATAAATAAGTATAACTATATAACTTTCTTTATGTGTTTTTTGAGGTGGCACAGCAGTTGCCGTCGCAGTTGGAACAACTTCCCACACTCGTCGCATTGGTACGACCACATCATCAAATGGAGTTCCATGTGGTCCTTCCAGCTCGACTGCCACTTGAACTGCCTCTGGCATTTCTGGCATTCGTATGTCACAGATTCCCTGTGGGCTAGCTGGTGCAGCCTCAGATCCCTTCGAGTTTTGAAGGTTTTTTCGCACTTTTCACAGACGAATGGTCTCTTGCCAGTGTGTGTGAGGAGGTGACTCTTGAATCTAGAAGCGTCTGAAAATCTTTGATCGCAAAACTTACACTTTATATCGCAGATGTTGTGTGTATCTTGTCGATGTTTCTTTAAAAAATAGTTTTGGCGATAGCGTTTGGGACACAGGTCGCATGCAAAAGGCCTGTCAGTAGCGTGTAGACTTTTATGGTTATTCAACGAGGATTTAAGACTGAAGATACTTTTGCAGACTTCGCAAGTGTACGGCCGTTTGCTTGTGTGAATCCGGACGTGATCTTTCAACTGATCGACATTTTTAAATTGCTTGTCGCAAAAATGGCACGTAGATTTATTTGTGGTGTGTGCTCGTATATGCTTGATCAAAGTTTCTTTCAACGCACGATTATACGATTTCATACAAATATCACAATAGAGGAGTAGCCCGTTCGTGTGATCATAAATGTGTGCATCAAATTTATGTTTAGAATTGTATTTGTTGACGCACATTTCGCATGAGTATACTTTAGCCTCGTCCTCTGGTTTATGCTTTAATAGCTCGTGTCTTTTGAGACACTGTTTAGAGCTTAACTCTTGCCCACAAATCTTGCAACCGTATTTTATTCCAGAGTGGATGACTTCATGAGTTGTCAACTGCGATTTCATTCGGAAGGTTTTACTGCATACTTCACAAGAGAATGGCAGCGGCCCGTTGTGTAGCAGAGAGTGTCGCTTTAAAGTAAATTTGTTCTTAAATCTCTTCTTACACACCTCACAAAGCAACGGTTGCTCGCATTTGTGTTCTTTAATTGACGATGTAAACCATGTCCTACAGTCTTTGCAATAAAATATTGTTGTTTTGATAATTTTTTGCTCCATCGCAATCTTAGATCTTGATAAATCTCTGGAAGAATCTTTGTCTCTATCTGGGAAAATGAAAAGAGAATAAAGAAAGAGAAGAAGAGAATGTAAAGAGATTGTGGCTAAGTTTAGTAAGTACATACGTTTTTTAAACACTGTCTCAATGAGACACGGAAGAAGTCCGTCTTAAGTGTTAGCTACACTGAGTCGATCACCGCTGGTGGTGACCGCTAAAGTATAAAGCCAAGGATACACTAGGAGACAAATGTCCCACGACACGTGTCCCCAGCAACGTCGGGTGAAGTAGCGCGACGTTGCCGGACTTCCCTCGACATGTCTGGCGTGAGACGTCGCTGCGGATATAAGTCGCGCGATGTCGCCCTGTCAGGCGAAATCGGCCGGCTTCGCTTGACATGTCGTGGGCCTAGTGTATCCTTGGTTTAAAGAACACGCCAATTCCGCCATACCCCTCATGATCTTAAAGCGTTTCACAGACTATGGCTGGGTTCACGACTGTCCGGGAGACTTGTATGGGCTGTTGCTATGGGCGCATGGAGCGGGAGCACGAATGAGGAACTAGAGCATCGTTTAAAACCAGCGACCCGGATTGGTGCGCACGGGACCCGCTCTGCGTCATAGCCCTAACAGACGACCAAATCTGGTTTGGTCCGAACCACGAACTTGGTTGGCTCCAAACCAAATTCGAACGTGTGTTCAGCGGTTGGCCGAACATATGACGTCAAATATTCGGCCAACCCTCAGGGCCAACCGCTGAACAGACGACCAAGTTTGGTTTGGAGTTTGGAGCCAACCAAGTTCGTGGTTCGACCAAACCAAATTTGGTCGTCTGTTAGGGCTTTCACTGTGAAACGATGCTCTAGCTAGTTTCTCATTTGTGCTCCCGCTCCGGATGCCCGTAGTAACAGCCCGTACGGGTCTCCCGGACAGCTGTGAACCCAGCTTAAGCAGATACGATAATATTTTATCTGCGTATAAATGCCATCCTTCCATAAATGTCGGTGCCGACAGATTATTGACGGTAAAATATAAGTTATCTGCTCAGTACACAAGCATATTGAATTATATAGGGAGCGATATTAACAGATATGCGTTCAGATACTGATATATTATCGTATCTGCTTAGTGTGTAACAAGCTTAACTTTCGCCTTCACCGGCTTCACCGCAGTCAAGGTTAGTGGTTTTTATTCTCTAAAATAAACTAAAATCATCGATAAGCTCGGCATCGAGGTGTCAAAATTACTCGATATAGCTAAGTAGTTTGGAAAATTTTATAAAAAATGAAAGTAGACACGAAAAAAGCGAAGAGTCAAAATTTGCGTAATAAGAAAATTTAATAGTAATTTTGGCGTGTGGTGTCGGGATAGAATAACACCTCTCCATTTCTTCCGTGGATGTCGTAAGAGGCGACTAAGGAAATAGGTTTAAGGGTGCTTTAGGCGACAGGCTAGCAACCAGTCACTATTTTACCTCTTCCATCTTTGCAGATCTAAAACCATGCTGGAAGTGCCTGCAAACCGTGATAGTCATCATGGTTTTGTCTATGTCACGTTTCGTGTGCTCTGCCTATCCCATTTGGGAATACAGGCGTGATTGTATGTATGTAAATGGCAGGCGTTACCTGCCTCTTCCAGCTGCGACTGCGAGCTCGTGGCCTACCGATCGACTGTACCTGCAGACTGCGACTGCCTATATCCACTTTCAAATTTCTACATGACTTGCTTTGACCTCACTAGGGGGCTTTGAGTGACTAACAGGGTGATATACCAATATTTATGCATCAAAAGCTCAAATAAATCAGTTATTGTAATTTTTATACGATTACGAGTGTGCGAGAGTGGGTGGTGTGGGTATTTCTGCTTACATTTGACATTAGTGAGATGTATTTTCTTGATAATTTTGCGGTATCTGTACTTAGCTACGAGCTACGATAATGTTAATAAACAATAATATTCAGTTCAATCGACGGTTTTGCCCATTAAAGATAGAAAAGTAACAGCCCATACATAATTTGTCGAAAAAATAAATAAAATGCAAACCGTAACAAACTAATAATACTTTGTCATTTTCCTATCTTTAGTAGGTTACTCAAATCAGCGATACATTGAATTTTGAATCTAGCCGATAATAATAAATAAATAAAAAAAATAAAAATCATTTAATTCAGACAACACAACATACTTATTACAAGCAGTGGTCCATAGAATAGTTAGTACGTTAGTTTCAGTAATCCTTAGAGACTATGTTAATATTAGTTAGTTAGACAAGTCTGAGAATGTTAAAATAATTATCTATGTCACAATACAACCATGTCACAAAATATTAAGCATGTCACAAAATATTATGCCACAGAACATTATGTCACATAAACAATTATGTCAAAGTAAGATAATATAACAAACATCACAATATAATAAACATAGTTACCCGACGCACAAATTTATTTATTCCTACTGCCAGCAGTTGTCCTAAAGTTTACAATTACCTGCATAGAGTGGCGTAGTATCCAGTGGCGTAGCTAGGTAACCAAGGGCCCTGGGGCAAATAAAAAAATTGGGCCCCACACCTATAACTGATCACTGATCATTGTGG
>BHDV01070132.1:47587-57900 GCA_005406045.1 Adoxophyes honmai | reverse complement strand
CGCGCGTCGTGGATTTTCACGGCAAAAATCGTGTCGGTTTACGACTACGACGTCGTGTCGTGGACATGTGGCCAGGCCCTAAGCCGTTCGTCTAATGCAGCCGCACGTTTTTCAAATTACAGTCGTTACATCGAACAGTTCGCTGGTTGGCGTCGCCCAGGTTATAACCGGGATACTTAGTTGCTAACACCACCACTACATGAAATATTACACCACCAAATGTGCCAAAACTACTAGATATATGTAGTAGTAAATCTACTAAGTTGGTAACACTGGTTAGAACCGCCGTAAATCTTCAAAACGCTATGCGCGTGCGTAAAAAACCCGCACGATGATGCAGATCTGCACTCCCGCTAGTACCATCGCGAACAGGGATTGTTGAGCCTATGTTTGTAACTTGGTCATGTAGTACTAATCGAATAGCTGACATCTAGTCCGTCACATCGGTCATTGATTACACATCTAAATTGCGAACAGTGGCAAGTGGCTCAACAATCCCGGTTCGTGACTGTACATGCGTGGATGCGTCGACACGCAAGACACGCAACGCAATACGCAGCGTGGTGCTGGGCACTATATTAGGGTGAAGTTACATCTATCAGCATCGAATCGCATTTTGCCATACAAAAACGCGCTATTGTATGGATATCTTTCAGCATCAATTCACCCTTCAGCATCGATTCAGCTTCAGTATTAAATGCTTATAAGTGTAACTATCCACTTCTCATGCTGAAGAACGCTTAATCAAGTTGAAGCATGAGAACGGCTGCTTAAAGCGTGAGATTAGATGCTTTCGGATGAGAATAGCTGCTTACGCATGCGACAGGACGCTTGCAATTGATAACGGCTGCTTAAGAGTGAGAGGCGGGATGCTTAAGACTGAGAAAGGCTGCTTACGCAGAGAAAAGGAGGAAGAGTGCGAATGGGCGGCCGAACGCGTCATTAATGTCATTATCACAACGTGAATATGAACATCTATCAAAGTGGACAAATTTGTATACTTCCAATAATTTCAAAAATTACCTAGGTAGGTATATTTCATCAATATAGACGAAGAAAATTTTAAATTAACATTTCATTTGCGGCGTCGTGATTGCAGATACCATGCGGCAGCATACGATAGCATGCGGCAGCATACGATAGCATACCGCTGCATATAAAAGTACGCGATAGGATACTTAAGCAGATAAAAATATGCTATAGCAGCTGAACGCATGCGATGCGTATAGTGAGTTTAAAATCATCCAGCTAAATGCGATTCGATGCTGATAAATGTAACTTCACCCTTAATCGCCTAAAAGTGCAGCGCAGACGACAGACGCACTTTTTAATCAGTGAAAATAGAACCTACGCAATTATATGCGACGAACAATGTGACGGATGGACTTTTTGCCCGTCATATACAGTCACGAACCGGGATTGTTGAGCCACTTGCCACTGTCCGCAATTTAGACGTGTAATCAATGACCGATGTGACCGATTAGATGTCAGCTATTAGATCTGGGGGCACGGCCGTGCCCCCACCAAGTCGAGCAAAAAGGTGCACGGCCGTACCATCCTTTTCTCGAAGCAATTCAGACCATTTTCGACCCCCTGTAACTTCGTTGTGGATAAAACTAGAAGACTGAAATTTTCAGTAACCATGCAGGCATTGTATAAAGACACGTATATTTCAAATGTCATTCAATTTGAACCAGTATTTTAAGAATTATAATGGGTCAAATTTGTTACATTTTGTCACTCACTGACTGACTGACCGATCATCAAAAGTCTAAGGCACTTCTAGCAGACCTAGAAGCTTCAAATTTGGAATATAAGTAGTGTTTGGTGTATGAATCAAGGAAAAACTAAAAAATCTAGAAAAAAAATTGGTTTCCATGTTTGTGGTTACAACATACAAAAAGAAATGAGATCCCATCAAAAACAATACTTGTCAAAAAAACCAAGTCTCGCAACTCAGTTGTTCTGCGCTAAAAAGTTGTGAGATCCATGTAATACCAAGTCGGTCGGTATAACATGGTATAAATAAATATATCGAGACTTGGCCATCGCACTAAATAATTGAATTTACATGTGTTTTCAGGCGATTGAATTTACACGTGTTTTCAGGCGATGGCCAAGTCTCGATATATTTATTTATACCATGTTATACCGACTTGGTATTACATGGATCTCACAACTTTTTAGCGCAGAACAACTGAGTTGCGAGACTTGGTTTTTTTTGACAAGTATTGTTTTTGATGGGATTACTATTACACGACCAAGTTACAAACATAGGTAAGTGGCTCAACAATCCGTGTTCGCGATGGTACGTTACTGCAATAAAATTGCGTAGGTTTTATTCTCACAGACTAAAAAGTGCGCCACAGATAGTCTGTCGTCTGCGCTGCTCCAAATGGTAGCCAGCCGTGGATTACCGGCCTCTTGCAGCTCAGAGCTCGTGCCCGGTTGATCGACTGATTGGACAACTCGTGTGGATTGTGACGGCCCCGCATCTTCATTTTCCGCTTCTACACGACTCACTTCGCTAGGGGGATTTGTACGTTTATCAGGGAGGTATATCCGCATTTTAGGACAGCAAAAGCTCAAACAAAAATAGTTATTAAAATAGTAAGCACACATTTTCGTTGCCCCCACGTAATTTCGTTAAGTAATTTAAAATCGTTGATTTTATTCGATAAATGTGTTTCAAGTGTGGGTACTTTTGCTTACATTTGACATCAGTCTAAGAAAGACAGAAGAGTTTGGAAAAAGTTAACTTCTTAAAAAACGCCTCTGTAGCGCGACGTGAGCTATCCATATTTTTTCGGTGTCCCTTTTTTTTACAGACAGAAGATTCATAGAATGTTTCAGAGAAAATGTTTCGAATAGTATTTGGTCTATGTATTTTTGCTTTGAATCTGTAACCGGAAAATAGTAAAATCCATAAGTTTATAAATTTTCTAAAAGTTTTCAGAATATCAAAATCAAAATAACACAATGAATTTTTAATGAAACACATTCCACAGAGCGAATCCATTTAGTGAATTTTCATATTTTAACTTTTTATTTCACAAACTTATAAAACTATACAAATCGCTTCAAATTGTTTGCCAAGAGCCAATATCGCTACGCAATGCTATGGAGGAACCGTGCACAACTCTTTTATAATGAAAATACACCTGTGAAATGTCATGTTGATGAAAAAAAAACATCATCTGACAGTTAACGCCGCGGCGCGGTATTTTGTTTTTTCAACTCAAGTTACAAGAAAATGCAAGCAACTTTCGATAATATTTCAATATTAGGTTTCACTTTTCTTTTATTTTAAGAACACGTGCCCAACTATGTATCAGTCGAGTCTGTCTTAGTGCTTATTGAGTGAGGTTCGCGTGTCTCGGACTTCGACATGTCTACGTATGTCGAGGGGCCGATTTTGGAGGCTGAGGGTGCTCTGCGGACCGCCCTGGGCGCCCGACGAGCCGTCAAATCCGAGCCTGTGGATATTTATGGCGAGGATGTGGACTTCACGGTACCAGGTTGGTATTTGGCAATTATTTGGCATGAACAGTAATGTTCGGTGGTCAGGTGATAGTGGCTAGGAATTTGATACGATTCTGTACCTCGTGTTAATCAAAATTAGAAATTCAAAACTTTATTTATGCAAATAAGCTTCTAAACGCACTTACAGAGTCTATCAGCGCTTTGGTAAAGACCATTATTACTGCCAAGAATAATGAGCCCTAAAATACTAAGTTAACTTTGGTAGGAAAAAACAATGTATCACTGACCCATAGGCTAAAGCAACATGTTGGCTCGAATTTTCAAGCCATCATCTCCTGTTCTTAAAGCATATTGGTAGCGACTCACAAGTGACCACAGCGCACCCTTGTGGCTGATGTTGCTCTGGCCCCGGGCCAACAACTTGTGCTGTAGTTACCTATATTACAGTACATATTATAATCTAAAGGATTTGCCAAGCCTTTGTTATTCTAAAACTAGCTTCTAAACACTATAAAAATTAAATTTAAATAAATATTTAAAGGGAGCCAATCATGATTTTTATGGTGCTTTTTGGTTGATATAAATAAAGGTAACAGGTAGACACTTATATATTCACATAATATTTAGTTGTGCATCTACATTCAAAAGTAAATAATTAAATTAAAATAAAGAAGTTTTTAAAGGCGGCTCCTATAAAAAAAAAAAAATTTCCTGGTGTTTTAGGGTTCCGTACCCAAAGGGTTAAAACGGGACCCTATTACTGAGACTTCGCTGTCTGTCTGTATGTCTATCTGTCTGTCTGTCTGTCCGTCCGTCTGTCCGTCTGTCACCAGGCTGGATCTCACGAACCGTGAGAGCTAGAGAGTTGAAATTTTTCACAGATGGTGTATTTATGTTGCCGCTATAACAACAAATACTAAAATCAAAATAATAATAATAATTAAAGGGGGCTCCCATAGAAAAAACGTGATTTTTTTTTTGCAGTTTTGGGTCTATTTAAATAATTGTAACAGCTAAATACTTGAAATGCTCACAGAATATTTAATTAAATATTTAATTTAAAAATAAATAATAAAATTAAAATAAAATTAATAGTTAAGGGGGGCTCCCATACAAAAATTCAGATTTTTTGCAGTTTTTGGTACGGAACCCTACGTGCGCGAGTCCGGCTCGCACTTGGCCGGTTTATTTACGGAACTCTTTGAGCGGGTGTTCGACTCGCACTTGGCTTCATTAGTTGTTTAAAACACAATTGGAATGTTTGTTTCAGACAATACCAAACCTGAGAATAGCATCATTCACCAGACTCCGGCAACTGCTGATTTCTATCACACAAACATAGATTCCAAAGTTACTCCTATTCATGATAAAGACATAACCAACCAGGCACAAATAAAGCAAGAACACAACGACCTAACTGGAGATACGAAGAGTTGTTACGAATGCCCGATATGCTATAAGGTATTCAAACGAGACCTGAAAAGACACTTAGTTATCCATCGTCAGGAAGAAATAGACTGCGTCATAGGGATTGTGAAGGCAAAAGAGAGACGAGGCAAGTTTGAATGTCATTACTGTGGCATCCGAACTAAACGCAGACGAGGTTTAATAAATCATCTAAAGAAATATGCTCAACTGGACCCGTTCCAACAACAATTGCATGCAAAAATGCCCAATTGGAAGATCATTAAGAATGTTTTTGAATGTGATGCTTGCGGTCGAAGATTGAGTAGAAAAGAAGGTCTCTTGAGACATTTAGACGGACATGCTAATGATGATATAGTTATTTGTAGCAACTGTAATGAACCGTTCAAGTATGGATGGGAGTTACTAGATCATCTAAAACTTGGTGTTTGTAAGACTAGTATTAAAGTTACTCCTAAGCTTAGTAACAAAGATGTGAAGCTTTTTAAACCTTGTTTTGTCAAAATTGAGCGACTTATAGACACTAAGACTGAAGTGAAGTTGGAACGATTGAATGAGAGCGAAGTTAGTGAGAATGAAGTGAGCGAAGATGAAAATGAGCATTTAGGGACTGAGGAAGCTTATTATTGTGGTGTGTGTGAAGTACAGTTTGAAACATTACACTTGCTCGATACCCATTTTTGTAAACGTCCAAAGAAGCCAGTCACATGCAAGATTTGCCTAAAAAAGTTGAAATTTCAATCGGATCTGATTATACACAACCGTCTTCACACCGGTGAGACACCGTACACTTGTGATGTGTGTAAGAAGCAATTCAGACTAAAGAATTCAATGAAACAACACATTCGGAGCATGCATCTCGGAGAGAAGTTGTATGCTTGTAAAATGTGTCAAGAAAAATTCAGTAGCCAATTCTCTTTGAACAAACATATCCGGTGGCACACAGGGGAGAAAGAAAAGAAACCGTATGCTTGTAAAGTGTGCAAGAAAAGGTTTAAGCGCGAACGCGATTGTAGCGAGCATTTCCGAGTGCACACACTCGAGAAACCGTTCAAGTGTGAAGTGTGCCACAAGGCATTCCGTCTAGAAGTTTACCTGCGACATCATAGGCGTATTCACTCGGGTGAGAAACCTTATAAGTGTGAAGTGTGCGACAAATCGTTTCGTATCTGGGTGGCTTTGGATCACCATAAACGCGTCCACACAAACGAAAGACCCTACCAGTGTGATATTTGCAAGAAACGCTACAAAAGATTAGATACTTTGTGGATGCATAAACGGATTCACACAGGTCAGAAACCGTTCGTGTGTGAGTTCTGCTCGAAGCGGTTCACACAGCGAACACACTTGACCTCCCATATGAGAATTCACACAGGTGAGAAAGAATTCGCTTGCACTGTGTGTGGCAAGCTGTTTGGAGAGGCATGTAAACTGAGAGCGCATAACCGTGTCCACACAGGTGAGAAACCGTATTCTTGTGTAGTGTGTGAGAAGTCTTTCAGGTTTTCTGGTGCGCTGAGAGAGCATAAGCGTTTGCACACAGGTGAGAAACCATTTGCTTGCGAAGTGTGTAAGAAGGCTTTTGCCCGGAAGTATCACATGAAGGACCATATGCGTTGTCACTCCAAGGAATACCCGTTTTTCTGCGAGGGTTGCAGCAGGAGGTTTCAGAAACGGGACTATCTGAGACTACACAAGAAAGTGTGTAAAATAAAGATGTGTGAATCTTGTGGGGTGAAATATGCTAACAAAGAGGTGGGAGGGCATTCGTGCAGAGGGAAGGGATTGTGAGGGTTGGATAGTCTTCAATTTCAACTTTTATTTATGGCAACACAGGTCGCTTTTAAGCTAGTGAGCATTACTGCCAATGACTCCTGACAGCAGCAGAGTAATGTGTTTCACCAGTTTTTATTTTTATTGTTCCGAAATGGGGGTATTTGTAGCTACGTGTGGATGGTCTTAAGGTGAAATCAGACGGTTCATTTTTCTTTCATTTTCGCCTTTCATTCGGTACTATTTACTCGAAATGACACGTCTGAACACGGAATGAAACAAACTGTCGAATGAATTCACTAGAAAAATGAAGCAATCACTCGGGTGAACGTTCATCCGAATGAACCGTCTGATTGGGCCTTTATCTCTGTAGTAAAGGCTCAATCAGACGGTTCATTTTTCTTTCATTTTCGCCTTTCATTCGGTACTATTCACTCGAAATGACACGTCTGAACACGGAATGAAACAAAACTGTCGAATGAATTCACTAGAAAAATTAAGCAATCACTCGGATGAACGTTCATCCGAATGAACCGTCTGATTGGGCCTTAAGAAGAAAGATCACCATCACCATAGTGCAGGACCTCGTGAAAAATCTATGGATGCTTATATAAAGAAACAGGTTTCAGGCACAGACAAATCTGTGCGAATCGGTACCGACTGGTGCAGGTATAATATTGGGTCCTTACCTATGAAAATGGCGATTTTTCTTTCGTGCTTCTAACCATCGTAACTTCCATAACGTAGAAGATATATTACGTACTCGGTATTATAAAAGATTTTGACTTCGTCGTGCAAATTTTAATTGTCATAAATACAAAGAATTGTATTAATAAACCCACAATTTTGTTTTTGAAAATGAAGTTTTTTTAAGCTTCCGGAATTATGTATGTAATTGGTTGCAATAACTAATTGATCCATTTTTTTTTTATTAAAATTGATTCTCATAGTTAGTTAACAAGTTTCCTTAAACACGGACATAAGTTTTATAACGCTATCATTTTTGGTTGCTAAATAAATGTAAAAACACTTGGTATGAAAAATGCAAATGTTGTGAAAATCTTCATACAAAACGCCAATTTCATAGGTAAGGACCTAATATTTATTATGTTTACTTATGCTCTCCCTTATAAAGAAACCGGTTTCAGATTTAGTTACCTGTTTCTGTCATGTTTTGGGGCCAATCCGTGACCCATCATCTGGAGCTAGTCGCGCGGAAAGAGCAGCAGCCCGCAGTGCGCGTCTGTCCGCCGCCGTGGCGCGTAGCTCCAGATGATGGGACACGAATTGGCCCGAAACATGTCGAGCCACTATCGATATAAAAACGTGGGTAGATACGTTTTATTTCTCTATGAGTGAGTCACACAAGAGTTTTATATTTTGATTATGGCAACAATTTAATTTGAAATAATATTTTAGTTCAATTTTTCTTTGTTTTCTTTGGACTTGATTGGTCTGTAAAGGTTTTAATTTAAAACCTGCTTTTAAAACTTTTATATAGAGAATGTTTTCAGTTTACAATCACTGCAATAATTGCTTTATTTTTATGAAATTAATGATTCTTTTGTGCAATACCAAATTTTAATGAAGGGTCCACTGTAATAATAATAATGATGAATTGATGAAATTTCCTTCGTGTATTGTTTTAAGATATTCTAAGTAGTTTTAATTTTATGATGTTAAGCGCGTCACAGACTACGCAGATACGATAATAATGTTATCTGCGTATTATATTATCCCGTCTTTCCATATGTCGGTGCCGCCAGATACTTCACGATAAAATAAACAAAAAAAAACCGACTTCAAATTAGAAGTATTTTGAAAGTATTCTGTTTACTGAATGTAAATTCTTGACTTCATCAACAAATTACCGAAAACGCCGTACATGTTCCTATAACATTGACGAGTTCCCTCGATTTCTCCAAGATTCCAGCATCAGATCCTGATTTCGTGCCAATGGGACCAATTTCGAATTATACCCTTTCGATAAAAAAAATAATTGAAAATCGGTTCACGGGTCTCCGAGATATCGAGTAACATACACACAAAAATAATTAGGTCGAATTAAGAACCTCCTCCTTTTTTTGAAGTCGGTTAATAAATATACGTTATCTGCGCTGATGATTGAATTGTATAGGGAGCTATATTGACAGATAAGCGTTTACAGATATCTTATTGTATCTGCTTAGTCTGTATCGCTTTAGTCACTAAGGTTTTATTATTTTTGGAATATAATAATTAATGCAGTGCACCCTTCAAATAAGTAGTTAATTAAGCCAAATGTGATGACAATTTTACCAAATGGATATTCGTGAGTGAGATCAATTGTTTTTTTTGTTCTAATTATTATTATGTTAAGTTTTAAAATTTTATATTTTGTTCTGGTTGCAGGATGCCTTATGAAAGTGCCTTTTTGTTAAATGTTGGATTATTTAATGTTACAATAAAAATGAGACTATGTTTTTAAACTTAGTCGTTTTATTTTGCACAAATTTCAACGTTTTGTTTATTTTCAATAAAAACTAATTCTGCCAACTTAATACTTATGTATTACTAGCTTTTGCCCGCGGCTCCGCTCGCGTTAAATTCGGGGTATCACAGAAGAGATAGCACACGTACCAATTTTATAGCTTTCTACATTGAAAACTTCCACTCCTCACTTTAGGGAAATGGGGGTTTTGAAGAGACAAAATGTAGCCTATGTCACTCTCCATGCCCTAAACCAGCGGTTCTCAAACTTTTTTGCTGATGGAACCCTTTTGGAAAGCGAAATACTTGACGGAACCCTACAAAAAAACTACAGTCCTTCCGTCCGTCCGTACGCTGCGCCAAAACGTTTGACCAGAGACTGGTGTTTTTTTTCTAAATTCTTGCGGAACCCTTCCAGAGGTGTCGCGGAACCCTGGGGTTCCGCGGAACACACTTTGAGTATGGCTGCCCTAAACTATCTCTACTTAAAAAATCACGTCAATCCATCGCTCCGTTCAGCCGTGAAAGACGGACAAACAAACAAACACACTTTCACATTTATACATTGGTACGGATTAGAAAGTTGTAGTTTAGAAATTTTACAGGGTGGCCGGATATTGACTGTATATATTTTAACCAGTCTAAAATATTTCCTGAAATTTTTAATTATTGGACTGGTGCGAGACAGATGTTTCATCGCTTGTCAGGTGACTGCGCCCTGTGTTACCTACCTGTAGGTGTCGAGGACGTTCGTGTTCATCACATAAATATCTGCCAAGACCGGGAATCAAACCAGGGGACCTCAAATTGTTTTAGAAATTTCAAATACACAAAAAAAAAATAGATCGAATTGAGAACCTTCTCCTTTTTTTGAAGTCTGTTAAATAGACACTAACTTAATTAGTAGTAGGTATTGTGGATAAATCGAGAATAAAATTCAGCGCAAAGATTTCATTCCATTTATTTATAACGATAAAATTCAAACAATGTTTCATACTGTACAAATGTACAGTCACGAACCGGATGTACCACACAGCTAATTTAAAACAAGTAAATATCACAACAATTGTGGTTCAAGACATACGATCTTCATGAATCTACTTGTGAGAATTGTAATTTAATAATAGCAGGGGGATCCGTAGCTCACGGGAGCGGGGGGGCAC
>BHDV01070132.1:19791-46258 GCA_005406045.1 Adoxophyes honmai | reverse complement strand
TCGCCCACAATACACTAACCCTTTCCCAGAGTCGACTCTTACGACACCCACGGGAAGAAAGGGGGAGGTGCTATTCTAATCCGGCGCCACACGGGGGAATTTCTTGAGTAAATAAATGAAATAAATGCTTAGTATTAATAAAAGCCCTTCTAAACGGGCAATATTTTTCTGCAATTTGTGGCCGGCAACTATGGTAGCTTTCTCTTACCACATACACTAAAAGCAAGATGCACATAGTTGCCCGGCCACAAACTGCAGTAAAATGTAGCCCGTTTAGAAGGGCCTTAAGAGCCGGAGAACAAAGACTGGGCAATATTTTCGGATTGTCGTTTTTTACATGAAAATTCCGGGAAAAACTTTATACGGGTTTTCAAATGCGTATAACTTGCTAAAATATTTATGCGATTTCCGGCCACTTGGTATAATAATAATAATTTATCAAGCGAATGCATCATACAGTATAGTCTTGTAAAAATAGTTGTAAGAGTGTAAAAATAAATAAATAATTACCTGCAAAGCCGAGAGCGCACAAACTAACACAACAACCTTCATTTCACAGTCGGTTACAGAATGTCAGTTGCTTTCCACACGCCACCATATAAACTCACCCTTATCGCCGTTGCCTCATGTGAACCCTCCAGATATTACTATCAAAATTGTACGGAAAGAAACAATGTAAAGCATAATGTTCGTTATGGCTTTGGCGGAAGGGCGGTTTTTGATTGTTAGTTCGTTGGTTGGCTGCTAATGTAAAAAATTGGCCAAGTGCGAGTCGGAATCGCGCAGGGGTTCCGTACCATTTGCGAGCTAAATAATACCTGTTGCTATTTATTGATATTGAGCAAAAAAATGGAAAAATGGCGTTTTGTATCATACCTCTGCAACTGAGTATTTTGTGAATATTTATTTTCAAGTGCCTATCTGTTCCAATTGATTACGTGCAAAAATGGGCACAAAAATCGCGTTCGTTATATGGGAGACCCCTTAAGAGGATAGGAGTCGCGCCACTTCTCCATACAAACGTAGTCCCCTGTTTTCTCCGTGATTTTTTTTTTTTTCATTAAATTTGTATCTGTTGTGGTCATGCCCCTATGATTTGCTTTTATCGATTTTCTAATTTTTTTTTATTTTTTTTTTATTTAGAATATCGATAAAAGCAAATCATAGGGGCATAGCCACAACAGATACAAATATAATGTAATTTTTTTTTGCTCTATTGTCATTATTCACGGAGACAACAGGGGACTACGTTTGTATGGAAAAGTGGTGCGACTTCTATCCTCTTAAATATTTATTTTCTTTTCTTTTTGGTATTTGTTCTTTACAGTAGCAACAGAGTAGGGTAGCTACTTAGGAACATAGTATTTTGTGAAAATTTTAACTGCGTGTATTGCGATTCTTGGCACAGCCTAGTAACCGACAGGCCCCGTGTTTATTCCTTGAGTACCTACTCAAGGATCCCTAAAACGTTATGAAAATTGTAGACGTCATGTTTTAAGGAGATACGACCTTTGCAGTCCGCTACGTCGGTTAACTACGAAATATTGCAGTTGGTTCGTGGAAAAGTTGCTATTTTTTAAGGATAAAGATAGTATTTGTTTAGTTGCGTAGAGGGTGAATGCACCATTGTGCTATTGCTATATTTTTAATCTACGAAATATATCTGCATACGCAACTACGGGTTGATAATCAAAATTCTTCATTATGAACAAAATCGGCCAAGTGCGAGTCGAATTCGCGCTCGAAGGGTTCTGCACCAAAAACTACAAGAAACACATTATTGGATGGGGACGGACGGACGGATGGACAGCAAAGTCTCAGTTATACTCTTTTACGTACGGAACCCTAAAAAGCGTTTGGCCCAAACTCAAAACAGGGCACCGCACACTTAGGTGTTGTTGAACCTCCTTGAAACCCAAAACCATGCCACAGTTGTTACGCAACGTGAAATAGGTAGTCATGGTTTCAAATATGTAGCGTTTCGCATGTTCTGTCCTACACCACTTGGGAATACAGACAAGATATGATGTGTGTGTGTGTATTATAATCACACACAAAATATACTTACTTAACTTAGCCGTCCTCGAACTTTTTTGGTGACCTACAAAACAACAGTTTTTAAAAGTGTATTCTTTACTTTTTATCCCGGAAAAAAATTATGTTCCCGAGGGAATGTTCGCTTTATACCGCAATATAACGGAATTCCACGCGGGCGAAGCCGCGGGCGGAAAGCTAGTATTATAGCATAGTAATGAAAAAAAAAACATATATGATCAAAACATTGAAAGGGAGAAGAAAAAAAAAGAGAAAAAAAGGAAAAACAAGGAAAAGAGAAAAAAAAAACTAGTTGTAATTAATTTTAAGAGCATAATTATTATTGTAAACTGTCTTTACGCGGAGCGCACAGTATAACCTAAAATAAAAAAAATAATAATCCTAAAATCATCAAGGTACGGACCACGAGTCCGTAGATGAAAAATTTGTTAAAAAAACATAAAAGTGTATTCTTTAGGTATCCATCCGTCCGTCCGTGTATACCAACGTCGTGTCAAAATGTTTGACCAGGGAGTGGTGTTCTTTATTTTCTAACTTCTTGCGGAACCCCTTTAGAAGTATTGCGGAACCCTGGGGTTCCGCGGTACGGTGAAGAACTTTAATTCACGAGCCACCATAGAACCCTTTCAAAGAAGAAATCATTACGATTTCCCTTGACAATTAATGGAACGTCACTATAACGTTTACTGTGAGTTGGTTCCATGGTGGCTCATGAATTAAAGTCCTTGATTGTACACACTTTGAGAGTGGCTGCTTTGATTTATGCTAAGCGTCCACAGGTCCGCATCGCACGCATTGGACGCATCGGATTCAATCAGATGTATGGCGAAATGCGATGTGTACGATGCGGACAGGCGAACGCACTTCTGTGAGTTTCTATACAAAGAATACTACAATCCGTTGCGTGCGATACGTCCGATGCGTACGATACCGACAAGTGGACGCTTAGCTTTAGTCGCCTCTTACGACATCCAGGGAAGAGAGGTGCTATGCTAAACCCGACACACTATCCTATAATCGTTATAATAAGAATAATGGCAGCGTCCAGGTGCTAGCTTGAGCAACCTAGATACAGCCTAGGTGTTGACACGTGCGCCCGCGCGGCACGTCCGCGGTCAATACTCTGTGGCGATAGTGTTTAGTGGCCTTTGCGACCTTGTAGTGAAGTCTTTGGCATTCATACATACATTCATACAGTCAAAGAAATTGATAACTGTGCCCAGGGGCGTAGCCACGATCTAGTTTTGGGGGGGGTTTGACAAAAAAAAAATCGGCCAAGTGCGAGACGGACACAAAAAAATCACGATTGTTGTATGGGAGCCTGAAATTTTCGGGGGGGTTTAAACCCCCAAACCCCCCCCCCCTGGCTACGCCCATGACTGTGCCACTTTGTACCTTTTCACAAGAAATGTCACTGTAACATACTATACTAACTACTAATCGAGGCAATATGAAACTCACTATGAAAAGGTTCAAAGTTGCACAGTAGACTTAGCACGATAACACGCTCTAGTCGCGCGGGATAGTCTACCGTTACTTTCTGATGTATCTGCAAGACAGCGACAGGTAGTATGTCTCGCGCGTATCCCTACTCGCTCCCTACCGTGCTAAGGGGACTGGTTGCTAGCCTGTCACCTAAAGCATACCCAAACCTATTTCCTTAGTCGCCTCTTACGACATCCACGGAAGAAATGGGGACGTGTTATTCAATATAACAATATTATATATATGGCTTGCCGCAATATTATGCTGAGTGCGGCCCTTTTGGCACTGTTTGGCACGGAAGTGGCATGCACATTTTTAAGTTATTATTATTTATTTATTTAGGCTAATTTATGTATGTATTTTAGATAAGTTAATTGTTATGTCTGTGTCAAATTGTTGTCAATAAATGTCTTTCTTTCTTTCTTTATTCTAAGATACCACACGAGCGAGCCAAAAATATGCTAGAAGTGGCCACGGAACGTGAAATAGGCCTGGTTTTTCTACTCGTTTCGTGTGATTGGCCTACCCCATTTGGCAATACATGCGTAATTAATGTATGTATGTATGTTTACTGGAGTTAGGAGAAATTACAGATATTGGTGTCTTTCGCTTCACAGATATTACGACCGTCCGTATCAAAATTACAATAATTGAAATCGGTCATTCTCCAGACTTATGTCAAAATTCTAATTACCGCGTCGCTTTTTTTCCGCTTACTTTTCAGTGAATATGATTTCAAATCCTGAAATACATAGATCATTGGAATGTTTAACTATTTATATTCCAATGATCTATGTGTTTCAGGATTTAATATCATATTCACTGAAAAGTAAGCGGAAAAAAAGCGACGCGGTAATTAGAATTTTGACATAAGTCTGGAGAATTACCGAAATACGCAAGTATTTTGTACAAAATAACGTAATTAGATATGTAACGATTATTGTAATCTAACGCCGTCACTTGGGCAATAGTGTTCGCTGACGCTATCAAACGCAGCGACCTACAATTATTATCAATGCAAGCGTAGACAGTATAATAAAATAACATACATACATATTCTCACGCCTGTATTCCCAAGAGGGGTAGGCAGAGCACGTGAATTCAAAGATCCAGTACCACGTTTAGCAATTTCAAGGTATCCAGATGGTTAAACGTGATATTGCAGTGACAGGTTGCTAGCCCATCGCCCACAATACACTAACTCTTTCCCAGAGTCGACTCTTACGACACCCACGGAAAGAAAGGGGGAGGTAAATAGGTGCTAATAAAATAAAAAATAACATATTAGAAACAAATATCTGAACCTAAAAATCAAAGCCTGTGTGGTGTTGGGATAAAATAATACCTCTACAATTCTTCCGTGGATGTCGTATAAGGCGACCTTTTGGAGTCGTTATTTCGGTTAACTGCGAACTATTGCAAATGGTTCGTGGAAAAGTTGCGATTTTTTAATGTTAAAGATAGTATTTGTTTAGTTGCGTAGTTAGGGTGGATGCATCATTGTGCTATACTATCTACGAAAAATATCAACATAAAGGCAACAACGGGTCGATAATCAAACGTGACTAACGTGAGTAACAATTTACTTGCGAGTAAATCATTTTTTCACATGAATAAAGCTCCATTTCGTAAGAGGCGACTAAAGAAGGCAATGGGTATGCTTCAGGCGACAGGCTAGCAACCTGACGCTATTATACTTCGTATTCCATCGGTTTTCAAACCTAAAATTATGCTAGAAGTGGCTGGGAAGCGTGAACAGTCATAATCATGGTTTTGTCTTCATGCTACGTGTGCTCTGCCTACCTCATTTGGGAACGGGTGTGATTGTATGTATGCAAGTTCATGAGATAGAGACAAGTTGCCTGTCGCCTATACTACCTCCATAAATGACGTGAGGTGTTTTAGGGGGGGAGGGGGTCGAGTCAAATCTCATCTAATCTCACGTTGGGGGATACATAGTTTAATCCTATGTCGCCTCTTACGACATTAAGGGAAGAGAGGTTTTATGCTAAACCTATTATTATAATCATTATGAAGTATGGTGCCGAGTTAGAATAGGACCTCCCCCTTTCTTCCCGTGGGTGTCGTAAGAATCGAATCTGGGAAAGGGTTAGTAGTGTATTGTGGGCGATGGGCTAGCAACCTGTCACTGCAATATCACGTTTAACCATCTGGTTACCCTGAAATTGCTAAACGTGGCACTGGAATTCTGAATTCATGCGCTCTGCCTACCCCTCTTGGGAATACAGGCGTGAGAATATGTATGTATGTATGTATGTATGTATGTATGTATTATAAGTATAAGAATAATGGCAGCGTCCAGGTGCCCTAGCTTGTGTAACCTAGATATCCAATAGCCTAGGCGTCGGCACGTGCGTCCGCGCGGCACGTCCGCGGTCAATACTCTGTGGTGATAGTAGTGGCCTTTGCGACCTTGTAGTGAAGTCTTTGGCATTCATACATACATTCATACAGTCAAGGAAATTGATAACTGTGCCACTTTGTACCTTTTCACAAGAAATGTCACTGTAACATACTGTACTAACTACTAATCGAGGCAATATGAAACTCACTATGAAAAGGTTCAAAGTTGCACAGTAGACTTAGCACGATAACACGCTCTAGTCGCGCGGGATAGTCTACCGTTACTTTCTGATGTATCTGCAAGACAGCGACAGGTAGTATGTCTCGCGCGTATCCCTACTCGCTCCCTACCGTGCTAAGGGGACTGGTTGCTAGCCTGTCACCTAAAGCATACCCAAACCTATTTCCTTAGTCGCCTCTTACGACATCCACGGAAGAAATGGGGACGTGTTATTCAATATAACAATATTATATATATGGCTTGCCGCAATATTATGCTGAGTGCGGCCCTTTTGGCACTGTTTGGCACGGAAGTG
The DNA here is from genome assembly GCA_005406045.1 of Adoxophyes honmai. Lineage (NCBI taxonomy): Eukaryota > Metazoa > Arthropoda > Insecta > Lepidoptera > Tortricidae > Adoxophyes > Adoxophyes honmai. Next base: position 39,818 of record BHDV01070132.1, on the reverse strand, counting down.
GCATGCACATTTTTAAGTTATTATTATTTATTTATTTAGGCTAATTTATGTGTGTATTTTAGATAAGTTAATTGTTATGTCTGTGTCAAATTGTTGTCAATAAATGTCTTTCTTTCTTTCTTTATTCTAAGATACCACACGAGCGAGCCAAAAATATGCTAGAAGTGGCCACGGAACGTGAAATAGGCCTGGTTTTTCTACTCGTTTCGTGTGATTGGCCTACCCCATTTGGCAATACATGCGTAATTAATGTATGTATGTATGTTTACTGGAGTTAGGAGAAATTACAGATATTGGTGTCTTTCGCTTCACAGATATTACGACCGTCCGTATCAAAATTACAATAATTGAAATACGCAAGTATTTTGTACAAAATAACGTAATTAGATATGTAACGATTATTGTAATCTAACGCCGTCACTTGGGCAATAGTGTTCGCTGACGCTATCAAACGCAGCGACCTAGAATTGTTATCAATGCAAGCGTAGACAGTGTAATAAAATAACATACATACATATTCTCATGCCTGTATTCCCAAGAGGGGTAGGCAGTAAATTCAAAGATCCAGTGCCACGTTTAGCAATTTCAGGGATGGTCAGAAGTGATATTTCAATTCACTATTGTGAAAAATAGAATTTTATGGAAAATGCTGCCACTGTCAATTTCAAATCACGCCGATTTATTAGATACTAGCTTTTGCCCGCGGCTCCGCTCGCGTTAAATTCGGGGTGTCACAGAAGAGATAGCACACATACCAATTTTATAGCTTTCTACATTGAAAACTTCCACTCCTCACTTTAGGGAAATGGGGGCTTTTGAAGAGAAAAAATGTAGCCTATGTCTCCATGCCCTAAACTATCTCTACCTAAAAAATCACGTCAATCCATCGCTCTGTTTAGCCGTGAAAGACGGACAAACAAACAAACAAACAAACACACTTTCACATTTATATATTGGTACGGATGTTATGACTAAATATATTTCCCTCATCGATATCATATTTTATCGTTACAAATTAACCAACTAGTCAAATGATTAGAGTTTACAGTGATAAGACATGTTTGTCTCACTTTAACTATCGCTCCATCTCACTCGTTAATCTACATTTTATGTGTTTCCATCAATTATGGTTAGGGTCAGCTCATACCGAGACGCGGCGCGACGATGCATAAAGCGGCCAGTGGTTTCGCGCTGCGCAGCGCGGCGCCGCGCTACGTCTCGAGGCGTAGCGCGACGTACCTGAATGCTCAAAATGAAATGTGAACCTTATCGTGTAGCTAATAAAGTATATTTTGAGTTGGCAGCGCTACGCGCGCAGCACCGCTACGTATTCTGTATACTGACAATGAACTATGAACCTTATCTTGTAACAAATAAAGTACATTTTGAGTTGTTCTATTAAACATTTTCGTGTAGCGCCGCGTCGCGTCTCGTCTCGGTGTGAGTTGACCCTTACTTGCAAGTGTGTTAGTCTGTCTATGACTTCGCAGATCCTAGATCTGGTACATACATCTCACAGCCTCCTCTCTGCTTAAGAGAGCTTCGGGTAGTTCTCACATAGGCCTAGATTGGGAACTTCACACACAACATCGAATTGCACTAGATAAGAGAGAAATAAAACAACGATTGGGAATCAGTACAATATATTCAATTATCAAATAACACCTTAGGTACATAATTTGACCTTCACAAATATTAACAGTCCCCAAGCCAAAGCAAAAGGGACCTTACCTCGCATATAATAGGGACTATAATTGTGTACTTCAAGAGCACACTTATGGCCTAACTCTAGCAATCAGAGGTACAGTCGGCCAAGAAATTGGTATACCCCTTGATCGATGTTCATTTGAACCTCATGAAACAACAAGGTCGATTTCTCCTTGCCATAATATTATGACTGACAATAGCTCCCTTATCATTATTGTTACGTCACGTGTCAAATTTGATACGTCATATGTGTATCTTACACCGTTAGAAAAGTCAACCTTAAAGTGAAGTCCAGAATTAGGCGAACTAACTTGACAGCCGAAAATGTTGCCAGACATAGGAAAAAATAAATAGTGATAAGTTTATGTCGCCATAAATATGTCGATATTACCATGTGCTTTCTATAAATCTGATTCTATTTATATTTTATCAAGTAATTCGTCGAAACTTTCACACTCATACATATTTGCCAAATATGGACGAACTACTGCAATTTACGATTGATATGGTTGTACGATTTTACTAACAAAAATTGATCCAAGTTGGTGTATTTTTAATTTCTACCAATTTTTATTATTATTCATTTACTTAGTAAAATTATTAGTTTGATTCCAAACACAATAATAAAGATAACAAAACTTTTTACTTCAAACATCGATTTTATAACAAGACTTTTTATTTTAAACATCGATATTAACAGCACTGGCCAGACTGTGGCAACTTTAGTGCACAATGAACTGTCAAGTTAGTTCGCCTAGTTCTGGACTCTACTTTAGTGATGATTTGATGTCACAGAAACTTTTGGCAATGGTAGACCACTTTCTTAGCCGACAATACATCATTTATTGTATTGATGCTATATTATTTGTATTGAGACAATAAACTATTATGTCGTCATATTAAACAGGTGATGTAAAGGATTTTATTCGTTAAAATCACGAAAGTACCTAGGGCTGTAACATTGACATTACAAACAATCACAATAATACAATTCGTATTAATTTGACCATTTCATACTTTTTTCTACTATTACAATAATATAATCATGAATGGTTGTTTCCGATGTGTTGTATTCACATAGTTAAATATATACAGGTAGGTATACAGCTATATATTCTGTGAATATTTTAAGTGTCTACCTATTACCGTTATATCGACCCAAAACAGCAAAACAAATCATTTCATATTTATTTTAATCTAATTTTTAGTATTTGTTGTTACAGCGGTAATACATCTGTGAAATTTTCAATTGTCTAGCTATTACAGTTCTTGAGATACAGCCTTGTGACAGACGGACAGCGAAGTTTTTACCTTTTGTACCCAAAGGGTAAAAACTTCCCTAAAAATACATTTTGTCAAAATTGAGAAAAAAAAGTTCATCTTTTATAAAACGTCTCATTTATTTATATTAATCTGTTTTATTCCCCGCTTCATTCCTGAAAATACGATAATTTTATGCTAATTTAAATCTAAAATTAATCACTTTCCACCGGTGATGAAAAACATGGATAACTCACGTCATAAACCAAGTTTAGCTCGACACGTTTCGGGTTTACCCTTGTGGTGTCGGATTATAGAATAATACCTCTTCATTTCTTACGTAGATGTCGTAAGGGGTACTAAAGCTAGCAACCTGTCACTATTATACTTCTTTCACTTGTTTTTATACGAAAAAATGAAAGAACTGGCTACGAATTGTTAAGACATGATTTTATCTAAATCTAAGTTACGTTTCGTGTGCTCTGTTACCCCTTTTCGAGAATGTAAGCGTGATTGTATGTCAGTGGCGGTACTTTCATACAAGCCCAAAAGCACTGCTTGCCTTACAATCGTGACTTGATGAAAAATTGCCTTCTATTTACATTTATAAACTCCCCATAATTTTATTTGTAAATTCACGTGTTCACTGGAACCTGAGGTCAACGACCCCGAGCGCGATCAAAATGTTTCTTTAAATTTCAGCGCGCCGAATTCGCGCGTAAACGTTTAAAATAAAATCTTTCTATTTGCGGCCTTTGCGGGCTTGTATGGGCTCCGTCGCTTTTCGCATTTCATCTCTTTCCGATACATAGGCACCAGGTGAAAGATCAAATCATTTAAATGACGTTTTAAATGAAATCATAAAAGCAAGGCTTCGTTTTCTCAAAATAGTTTACCAAAAGTAGGTTTTAAATACTCCACGCTAAGGCGCTTTTTCGCGTGGCGGTCACCGCAGCGACAGAATTATTTCAAAATGGCGTGATCGCCAGCGCCACACGCACACAATGTCATCTTAACGCCGTGTCTTAGTAGTATCTCACGACACGAGTGTTGCCGTTTAGGCAAATTTCGGTAGTATTTGTTCATATTTCACTATTCATCCGTGTTTTCGTATTCGGATTTTGGAAATCCAATAATGCGGTTTGTTTATTATTATAATAGCTAAGGATTGTGAAAATACTGAAAGTAGGAAATTCTTCAAGGTCATGTAAAATTGGAAATACGTTTTAGATAAAAAGTATTTTATTAATTAAGTAACATGTTAAGTATTTCCATTGGGCCTTTAATCGCTTAAATTTAAAACTAAGTAAAAGTGAATTTAATACTTCATGAGCTTTGAACTTTAACCAATGTTATTGTTTTTGTTTGTGAAAATTTATATCATCGTTATATTATGATAAATACAATTTAAGAACCAATAAAAATATTCTTATTTTATATCATTAATATTTAAAATTTATATTTGAAAAAACGCGAATTACGATTTTAATTGAAATTTTGAAGTTTAAATTTAAGGGCTTTGCAGTCCGCCTTGTGGCAACACCGAGTTTTATTTACTATTTTAGTAATGGCGTTATTTTAGCTACGAAATGTTGATAGTGTTTTGTTACGATAGTTTAATTGAATTATTGAATATTGTAACGTGATTATGTGTATTGTGATTAGTGTAAATACTGTGGAAAATGGAGGCAATTGTTCCTTGTGATAATTTATGCCGCGTAAGAGTTTTAAATGGCAGAGGGATCGGTGCGGCGCCGGTAAGTTAGATTTTTAAACTTTGCTGAGAGAAAAACGCTCGTTTCTTCAACAAAACCGTAATCCAACCTGTGTATGTATGAATTCACAAAATCAAATGAGTGCCGCACTTGCATTTGTTAATTTCGTTAAACAACGAATTGGAACTGCCTTATCTACCTACTCAGTCAGCTGAGAGTATTTCAAAGCATAACGCGCGAGTTGAAAACAAACGCGGTGTTTTTCAAAGATGTTGACGTTGATGTAGATTATTGTAGATGTTGTTTGTCTTTTAAAATAAAGTAAGTAAAGTAAAAAGTACATAAATATAAAGCTGAAATAAAAAAGTTTTCGTTCCCAAAATCGAGTCTGCTTGCCCGAACAATTTTGCCTAGGCACGCCACTGTTGTATGTATGTATATTTCAGGCTCGTCCGTAGCCCTTCGTCTAGGAGTGTCAAGACGAGAGTTACCCATATTTTTCATATTGAGTCCAAAATTCGTATAAACTATGTGATGTTTCTATTACAAATATTTTACAGTGTTTAATTCACTACAAACTAAGTTAACGAAATAAAGCTGCGTACAGTCGGCTCCAAAGTTCCAAACATCTCCATGAAATAGACAAAGGGACAAATAAGGTCAACGTCCCTGTGCTCGACACTGACCCAATACTTGGCACTTGCAACCTGTTATAGTAAGACAGGTGACAGATGGGTGTCATCTACTGGGCGTCGAGGCGTCGAGCACTGGTACTTTTACCTTATACATAAAGATAATATTTCAGATAGTTAAGAACACGGATCAGAATAAAGAAGGTTGGATAGGCAAAAGTCACACTTTTGTTTGAAAACCAGCGTCGCCACCTGTCTCCCACCAAAGAACTCCACTACATCAACAATAATAATAGATACACAATTACGCACACTAATACACGTAGAATAAAGAGCTGCAATTGGTTCGCACACTGCGTCGAAAGTGCGTACGTACGAGACAACTACCCGCACAAGATTCACTACAAACTCAAGTCCGGCGAGGCCGCGATCGAGTTGAAGAAGCGTGTTTATTTTGATTGCTTCGTTATCCATTGCGCGTCAAATGTATCTTCACCCGAAATATTTGCGTACTTCAACAGCAATGTACATTTCTGTGTCTCTTGGCGTAATTGTTGTTTCTACTTAGAATTTCATAATTAAAAATAGTTTTTTCGAAAAATATGCTATAAAACGAAGGTTCTATGCTTATCGGTGAATGTAAATTACTCCTTGCTTAGTACTTGACGCCTGAGTCTTTAACCTACTCGTAACAATCGTACAATACGGCATTTTCAAAGGATTTTAGCGCAGCTCCGCACGGCGATGCAAACGTCATGCCACTAAACAAGTATGATCGCGTGGTTCTTAAAGTATGACCATTTGATCATACCTGTGGTGCGCCTGCCTTGCGCGTATTGCCAATCCAACCTTTTTTATCTAATCCGTGGTTAAGAACATAAATAAGTGACCGTTTATGTATCTTGTTTTTAACTACGTCTCTAGGGTGTAAAATAATATTAAGTAAATATTTTTTTGTACAAAAACACACGAAATTCAAATTTACAAGCAAAATGGTAAAGTACAAGGGGGATCATCCCTTTAGGAATCTCTTACAGCCATCCTTTGAAAGACCGAGGAAAATTAATTATTGTGACTGACCAACCAATATTTTGAAAGTATTCTGTTTACTGAATGTAAATTCTTGACTTCATCAACAAATTACCGAAAACGCCGTACATCTCCATATAAAATTTGAAGAGTTCCCTCGATTTCTCCAAGATTCCATCATCAGATCCTGGTTTCGTGCCAATGGGACCAATTTCGAGTTATACCCTTTCGATTAAAAAAAAATTTTAAAATCGGTTCACGGGTCTTCGAGATATCGAGTAACATACAAACAAAAAAAAAATTAGGTCGAATTGAAAACCTCCTTTTTTTGAAGTCGGTTAAAAAGAGGCTACCCCATTTCTTCCGTCACAACGTTATTTATTATACCTATAAAAAAACTAAAAATTATGCTCAGGGGCTAAGAAAGGTGAAATAGTTATGGTTTTGTCTATGTATCGTTTCACCTGTTCTGCCTACCTTATTTGGGGATACAGCTGTGATGTACCATCGCGAACAGCGATTGTTGAGCCACTTACCTATGCTTGTAACTTGGTCGTGTAATACTAATCCAATAGATAACATCTGTCAGTCACATCGGTCATTCATTACGCGTCTAAATTGCGAACAGTGGCAAGATGCTCAACAATCCCGGTTCGTGACTGTATATATTTGCCTCCGGAGTCGCTGTTAAAGACTGTGGTGGTACCAGGATCGCATAGACAGCAGGAGCCCACGTACTATCGCTAACAGGGATTGTTGAGCCACTTACCTATGTTTGTAACTTGGTCGTGTAATACTAATCCAATAGCTGACATCTAGTCGGTCACATCAGTCATTGATTACACGTCTAAATTGCGAACAGTGGCAAGTGGCTCAACAATCCCGGTTCGTGACTGTATGTTAGTTAGTAGTTACCGTATGGCCTCTCATAGAGGGCGTTAGTGGCAAGGTACACAAACGATCACCTATTTATGACGTCGATTGTACATTTATCGCACTTAGTCCGTATCGATGTTTGCAGCCGACTGTACAAGACACAAAGTAATTTATTTAATAATAATTGTGGAAAAACCTCCCCGTCTACGCTATATTGTTATTATTATGATACAGTTATGTACGGCGGACGTACCGAGTATTGCAATATCTCCGGTTCGATCCTTATTGAAGCGCCCTAGCGCCACCTATCGTCGAATGGCCGAACGACTTGCTACGAACGTCTACGGTAGCGTTTCTCAATTTTTTTAGTGACGGAACCCTTTTGGAAACCGAAACACTTGACAGAACCCTACAAAAAAAAACAGCAGTTTTTAAAAGTATTATTTATCCACCCGTCCGTCCATGTATTCGCCGCGTCGAAACTTTCGATCAGAGAATGGCGTTTTTTTTTCTGAATTCTTGCGGAACCCCATCAGGGGCATCACGGAACCCTAGGGTTCCGCGGAACACACTTTGAGAATGGCTGGTCTACGGTGTTCAATAAGAATAGTACATCCCGCTAACGGAGTTTCGACGATCGGTTGCAAAAATACAACTTCCTCTGTGTGGACTTCGGTCCCCAGGCATAACATCTGCCTGGAGAGAGATCTCTCTATTGGAGTCTTTCCCAAACTATACTCCATTCCGTATCTTCCGTGTATGTCGTAAGGTGACTAAGTAAAATAGGTTAAGGTATGCTAAGGGCCGATTTTTCAATAACCAGATAAAACTTATCTGTCCGATAAATGTTGGCTGTCACTTTTCTTTTATATGACGCGAAAAAAGGATAGCAATATTTTTAACTGGCAGATAAATTTACCTATCTGGTGATTGAAAAATCGGCCCTAAGAAAAATATTGTTAAAGTAGCTACGAACCGTGAAATAGTCATGGCTTTGTCTATGTCACGTTTCACGTGCTCTGCCTATCCCGTATGGGGTTTCAGGCGTGATGTACCATCGAACCAATTGATTCCTGACCCACCATAGAACCTATTCACAGTGAACGTCGTAGTGACATTGCATTGCTTGACAAAGGAAATGTTTATGACGTTTATTGTGACAACGTTCTGCGGTGGGTCAGGAATCAGTTGGTTCGATAGTATGTTCGGGAAAGTCAAAATTGCAAGTTGTATTTATGAAACCGATCTTAGAAACTTCGTTAGCGTAATGTAGAACATTTTGACAGTTGATGACGTATTTGAAGTATGTAGAAGTTCTTCTAGTCGACAATAGGTGGCGCTAGGGGTCGTTGTGTGTGTGAATCAACACAGAAACATGGTTAGGTCATGTTAAACATGTTAAGCTTGTAAATCTGTCATTTTTCTGTCACCTGGTAGAACTGAAGCGGAGATAAAAGAAACACAAGCCACCTCACGACACTTACCATCGCGAACAGCGATTGTTGAGCCACTTAGCTATGCTTGTAACTTGGTCGTGTAATACTAATCCAATAGCTGACATCTAGTCGGTCACATCGGTCATTGATTACACGTCTCACTTGCATCTGCAATGGCAGTGGCTCAACAATCCCGGTTCGCGACTGTACATATAATTACATCATCCCTATCGGTCGCTTCATAAGCGTCACTCATGGCGAAACATGGACTTTGAAAGACTGTAAACATTCGTTTACAATTAGTGATAATAAGGTAGTAGAAAAACTATTTAGTCCGTCAGATAAGTTACCAAAAAAGTACACATATTTTTTCTTTCATTCGACAAACAAAAAATGACGATAATACAGCGCTTAAGTTTCGCGTAACGTCACGCCTCGGTACAATTTCTAGCAAGGCGTGACGTCACAAGCCACTCCGGAAGTTTGATTATCTATAGTGTACTTCTTATTGCACTTGACTGTACTTGGCCAGTATACAGGGTGGTCGGAAATTAACCGTGTATTTAACCAGTGGTCGGCTAAACGCGTTTGAAAACACCTTTGAAGTTTTTTTTATGAAAATTCCATGTAAAAAAATACGAAAATCTGAAAATATTGCCCAGTCTTTTGTACTCCGGCTTTTAGTCAACCGCGTAGCATCGCAATGTCGAACGATTGCATGCGTACGCGCCGACTAACGGGACTTGCGTACGGGACTTAAGGTAGGTAAAACACAGGGTGCAATGACCTGAAAAACGATGAAACATTTGCCTCCCTCAAGGTCAATAATGAAAATTTTCAGGAAATATTTTTTTTTTCAGACGCGGATATCCGACCACTGGTTAATTGAAAGTAAATGAAATAGGTTTTTTACCTACACTTCATTTGTTGTGTACAGGCCGCTTTGAATCTTACGACGATGTCGTCAAATGGGAGATTTCAGTTGAAGATTGATTGTAAGTAAATTTTAATATAACTGTAAAACAAAGTGCAATAATAGCTTTAATTGTTGTTACTCTTTACAGGTAAGATTTAGTTAAGTTGTAAAAATTGCATGTATTTAATTTTAAGTATTGTGAGAGCTATATTTAATAAAAAATACCATCTCAACTCAATAAAGTTTTATTTCACCGATTAATTTAATGTGCTATAAAAGCACATTATAAATATATTCGGTCAATTTCCGACCACCCTGTATATGCACGGAGCTGTCCGCAATTCGACGTTTATATTCACAGCTAATGCAATTAATAATAAACAAGTTTCTACAATACTAATATTATATTACCATAAACATTACTCTTAGTGAAACAAAACGAATACACTAGCCTTTATATCGAAATTAACTCGACATGTTTCTAGTCAATTCATGACTCATCATCTGGAGCGTGTATCCGTCTTATTCCACTCCGAGCTAAATGTATTTTTACGTTTAATGTACAAGTTTTTTATCTAAGATAATTTAATAGTCGATCTAAAATACATTCGGTGGCAAAAGACGCGTCGCGGTCGCCATACAAAATTACCTACTTATCAACCAGAGATCATTTTTTTGCCACCGAGTGTATGAACTTCCAACTGCAAGTGGACTGCAAAGTGACTGCAAGCGGACTGCAACTGTAACAATAGTCAAGTGTTCAAATCTTCCTTTGGGAAATGGCTTGGTGGAGCGGGCATGCACAAATGTACTGAAGTCGGCAATAGTTTGCTAGTTGTAGCTGTGTACTTGTCACCTAGATTTAGGCTAAAGCCTATTGTCCACTTCACCTAGCCCTAGGCCAAAGCCCACAATATCCCCATCTCCTAGCCCAGACCTAGGCTTTTAGTGTCCCTACCTAGCCCTAGGCCTGGGCTAGCACTGTCCCTATCTGGCCTTTAGTGTCCCTACCTAGCTCTAGGCTAGCACTGTCCTTAATCCAATCTTAAATAATCCAATGCTATCTTATCAAATACAATATTATCAAATACTATCTAACATCATCTAATCCCATCTAATCTAATCCAATCTAATCTCACCTAAGCCAGATAGCTGTATGTGTCCAGCCGTCCGGGCGCCCTCTCCAGATACTGCTTGTCGATGAGCGACTCGATGCACTTCTTGATCATGGCCACCGAGGGCGCGAAGCAGCCGCGCGCCTGGGAGACCACCTCTAGTGTCCCTACCTAGCCCTAGGCCTGGGATAGCACTGTCCCTACCTAGCCTTTAGTGTCCCTACCTAGCCCTAGGGTAGCACTGTCTATAATCCAATCTTATCTAACACAATCATATATTATCAAAGCCAATCTTATCTAATACTATCTAATCCAATCTTATCTAATCCAACCATATCTAACATTATCTAATCCTATCTCATCTAAGCCAATCTTATCTAATCCAATCTTACCTAAGCCAGATAGCTGTAAGTGTCCAGCCGTCCGGGCGCCCTCTCCAGATACTGCTTGTCGATGAGCGACTCGATGCACTTCTTGATCATGGCCACTGAGGGTGCGAAGCAGCCGCGCGCCTGGGAGACCACCTCTTGGATCAGCTCGTTGTGGCGGAGGACCTGAGGATTAAAAAAAACATTGGAAATTAAAAAAAAAAGAAAGCTATGGAGTTTAAAAAAAATGTAGATTCAAAACTAAGTAAATAAGTAATTACAGTATTACCAAACAAAGAATGCTCCACCATATACCTGCGTAGTAAATCAGTTTTGTGGAGCGGGAAACTTCGATCTACCAATGATAATAGAGAATATTTCGCGCGCTGAACACTTGCGTTGTGATTGGTTATTGATTGAAGTCTCAGACAGATGACTCATGACAGATGTCTAGCACCGCAGCGCCAATTGCGTCGAGTAGCCGACAAAGTTTGTGTCCATAGCAAGCAAAATTGTGCCCAGAGCGTTTGTAAATAAAGTTCAATATAGATAAATTACTCGTTCGGCTACTCTCGGAGATCGTTCTGCGCTTCTCGGCGCAGACGGTAACAGCCGATACGACTTATTGTCTTGGGAATGCTGTAGTTGCCTCTCAAAGCTTGGTTGTAACTGTAAGATATCCCATAAATAAGGGATAAATCCGCCTTTGTACTTCGCCATTTCATTTGTATATAATTTTGTTTTTGTATTTTGTGTTTTATTACAAAAGGAAATAACACGAAATAAAAAAAAAACCTCATTTAAAAATGAAATGGTGAAGTATAAACTTAAGGTCAACTTTTGAGAGTAAAAAAAATCAATATACAGGATAGCCGGAAATTCACCGTCAATATTATACCAATGGTGCCGTGTCAAGGAAATTGATACCTGTGCGACTTTGAACCTTTTCATAGTGAGTTTCATATTGCTTTGATTAGTGGAAAGTATGGTATGTCACAGTGACATTTCTTGTGAAAAGGTACAAAGTGGAGTGGCACAGTTATCAATAGGTTTAGTTTTAATATCGACTCCATAGTTTTCTTTCATCGGATTATGCGATGACAAATCCGACCCATGGTTATCAAATTCTTTGTATGTATGTATGTAACCAGTGTCCGTACCTTGCGCTGCTTCATGATGCGCACGAGCGCGGCCTGCAGTACATCTTGCGTCCGTGGCTCTGTGTCCGTGGGGGCGTGTCTTTATGTCCATGGGGCGTGTCTGTGTCCGTGGGGGCGTGTCTCTGTGTCCGCGGGGCGTGTCTCTGTGTCCGTGTCTTTGTGTCCATGTCAGCATGTCTTTGTGTCCGCAGGGCGTGACTGTGTCCGTGGGGGCGTGCCTCTGTGTCCGTGTGGACGGGTCTTTCTGTCCGTGGGCGTTTCCGTGTCTTTGTGTCCGCGAGGGCGTCTCTCCCCCCGTGTTCGTCTCGTGAGTGTGTGTATGTATGTATGTATGTATGTGTGTATGTAACCAGTGTCCGTACCTTGCGCTGCTTCATGATGCGGACCAGAGCGGCCTGCAGGTACATCTTGCGGTCGTCGTCGCAGTGCGCCGGCTCGCCGGCCTCGCCTCCGCCTGTGTTAGCTGCCTGTTGGCTGCCTGAGACAGACAGACATACACGTCAGAGAAGGCAGGGGGGATGCCAATTATTTTCCCAAAATCGTTTTTTGTAATAGCAATTTTTCCATTCGCATTTTTTCCCAAATTTCTTTTTACCCAGTTTAGTTTTTTACCAAAGCTTATTTTCAAAGTAGCATCTTTTCCCAGTTGGAATCGACACAGAAACGTAGGTAGGTTTAGGTTATGTTAAGTTTTCATCGGCCTGGAGGACCAAAATAACGCAGAAATAGGAGCTCCGTCGACACTGTTTCTGTGTCGATTCTAACTGGGAAAAAATGCTACTTTGAAAATAAGCTTTAGTAAAAAACTAAACTGGGTAAAAAGTAACGTGGAAAAAAATGCGAATGGAAAAATTGCTATTAGAAAAAACGATTTTGGGAAAATAATCGCCATTCTCCGCTATTGCGTTAACATAAAGCTTTTTCCGTCCGCGTTTTGCCGAAAAGGCGTCGACTAATGTGGGGAGACCCTTACACATCAGACGTCATCAAAGAAGACGAATAGACAGACACACATACACGCGGGAGGTGGTCAGAGAAGTTAGCTACCTTCTGGAGAAAATTTTAGAGAAATCGGTGGAAGTATTGAAGAAGAACTATAATTTTTGCTGACTCGCGTTTTTAATTCGGGATTAGCATGACAATCCGAACTACCAGGACCCGTTGTAGAGACCAAAACTTGATGTGCGGGGTGCTAAATTATAAAACGTATTACAAAAATACGATTAAAGCAGAAAGGGGGCTAAATGGCCCATTAAAAGGAGTAAATTTATAATATTTGAAAAGAACAGAAAAAAAGCCATTAATTCCTCTCATTGATTTTGTAAACTTTTTGGATGGAAAATTTAAAATCCGTCAAAGATACACTCTATTAAATAATCTATGATAACTTCAGTTCTGCAGTACAATATTTTTCGCTTTCATAATTTACATATTTTACCTTGTTTTTTGTAACGTTGGATACCTTGATGTGTAGCAGCGGTTGTGAGCCGAATCTTGGTCCTCTTGGAGCTGAAAGCCAGGTTCAGGCTCAGGACACCCTCCCCGCGCGGCGGCGGGGGCTCCGCGGGGTCGCCCGGGGCTCCCGGGTCGCCCGGGGTCGCGGGGTCGCCCGCGGAGGTCGCTGGGTCGCCCGAGGTCGCCGGGGTCGAGGTAGAAGACTCTGATTCACCCTCGGCTTCGTTCTCCACGTCACCCTAAGGAACATTGAACATAGATATAGATGAAAAACTTAAGCAAATCACCTGTTGTATGAGTAAGTGTTCTATGTTTAAAATTTGTAATATATCGTATGGTTTACAAACTCATTATTTGCTGACATATCTTTCAAGTTTGATTATTCCATAGAGGGTAGAACCTATAGAGAAACAATGTTCGCAACCCCGGTCCGCAAATGTTTGTTTATTTCAATATACTAACGTGTAGTGTCACTGTCACAGAAACTGTATGGAGCCAACAACAGATCTGCGTGCAACTCCTCATATTTCTAGATGTAAATTAATATACTTGCGTAATGACGTACTGTTCCATTCGTTGGTGTGGTAAAAACGGCAAAAATTCAAATTTGAAAACAGACGGTAATTAACAGTAAACATGCATTTTTCAATTTATATTCATTTTAGTGCAGCTCGAGTTAACTGGTCATTCAAAATGACACATAATTATGCATCTCACTTTCACCTAGGTGTCATCCCATTACTTCATCTCATTCTGTCAATACACAGTGTAACTAGAGTTGCGCTGTTAATAATCAAATGATGTATCGATATTTATAAGTATTTCGTATTTTACGGTGCCGAATTAAATAAATGTTAACATAACATAAAATCACGCCTTTGTTCCCAAATGGGGTAGGCAAAACACACGAAACGTGAAATAGACATATCCATGATTATGACTATTTCATGCTTCGCAGCCACTTTTAGCATCATTTTGGGCCAATCAATCAATCAAATCAATTTTCGAGGTTCGTGTTGAGGGGCCGAAGTCTTCCACTGCTAACAATTACAGTCCAGTGTCCCCGCGGGTTTTATTTAGAAAAAAACTGCTTTTTGTATTTTTCAATAACAATCATTTTTGCAAAGTTTTGATTGTATTCACTTAAATTAAATTAGCTGTAATCCGCTGTGATTGAAAGTAGGTTTATTTTAGATTCATTTAACGAAACAGTTCACTGTTTACAGTAGGTAACCTTGATAAAAAATTTCGTATTTTTTAATTTTTTGACAGTTTTATTTTATTACTAGCTGTGCCCGCGACTCCGTTCGCGTGGAATAGTAGCAAATTTCCCCCGTTTTTTCCACATTTCCCAATTTTTCTTCGCTCCTATTTGTCGCATCGTGATGTTATATAGCCTAAAGCCTTCCTCGATAAATGGTCTATCCAACACAAAAAGATTTTTTCAATTCGAACCAGTAGTTCCTGAGATTAGCGCGTTCAAACAAACAAACAAACAAACAAACAAACAAACTCTTCAGCTTTATTATATTATATTTTATTTTATTATCTCGGTCCAGATTAGCATTTTTTTTTTCAATAAACCAAAAGATGACTGCTTTGGTAAGGAATTAAATTTGTTGGTGAATTTTATAATCTTTTATTTTAAAAGTGGTTTATATTTCATTTATAATTGTACAAGAGCGATATTAATATTGAACGATGAGTGCGAAGACAGAGAGGTGAGCTTGTTTTAAAAATTGCGTTCCAGGACAATTAGTAAAAAAATACTATTATCGATATCGATATTATCGATACATTTGTAAACTTGCCCAACTCTAGTGTGGCGCGCGATCTTGGGCCGGCCAATAAGAGCACAGCGAGGTCTTCAATTGTTTTGCGGAATAATTTCCGAACAACCAAGATGACATTAGTACTCTATAGGTTATATCCTCAATGGATTATTCCCTGTCCACTTATGATTGACACAACTGTCACGTTAAGATATGAATAGTTGTCAATATCAAATAATTGAGTTCGTATTTTTTGCGTCAGACAACTTACTTAACTTTTTCACCTATAACAATATTAATTTAAATGACTTTTACCCTTCCAATAGAGAACCTACCCTGTATTATGCCTTGCAATAGAGAACCTACCCTGTATTATGCCTTCCAATAGAGAACCTATCCTGTATACCCCCTACTTGAGCCAGCAGTAGTCCGGCGTCCAGCAGCGGCCGGAGCTGCCTCGCCCAGGCATCGCCCGTCAGCTGCAAGCGTGCGCGAAGTTCCCGAGCCGCCCAGGAGTCCGTGGACTCGAAGCAGAGGAGGAGAGCGCACTGGGGATAGAAAAAGTACATGAGTTGACACATAAGGCACATAGATGAGGAATTTGTTAGATCAATTTCCCAGAATCTTTATTTTCTTGTAGCAAAATTAGCATTCGCATTTTTTCCAAATCGCTTTTTTCCCAGTGTGGTAAAACAAATCTGTGGTCCACAAAAAGTCCGCGGCGCACAAAAAGTCTGCGGCGCACAAAAAGTCTGTGACACAAAAAGTCTGTTGCACACAAAAAGTCTGCGGCGAACAATTTTTTTTTTCTTACCTGTGGCGTGCTGGCACTCAGCAAATATGGCCTTGGCGTGTATTTAGTCCTCAGTTCCCCCGTTCACAGATGGTGCAGCCAGGCTAAACGGCGGCCGCTAAAGACCTTTACTATAGACTTTAGGAGCAGTGCAGACGACAGACTTTGTGATCGAGTGTGCGGCGCACAAAAATTCTGCGACGCACAAAAAGTCTGTCGCGCACAAAAAGTCTGTCGCGCACAAAAAGTCTGTCGCGCACAAAAAGTCTGCGACACACAAAAAGTCTGCGGCGCACAATTTTTTTTACCTGTGGCGTGCTGGCACTCAGCAAATACGGCCTCGGCGTGTATTTAGTCCTCAGTTCCCCCGTGCACAAAATGGTGCAGCCAGGCCAGGCTGCGGCCGCTGAAGGCCTTTACTTTACTATAGACTACGTGCAGACGACAGACTTTTGTGCGGTCGAGTCTACGGCACACAAAAAGTCTGCGGCGCACAAAAAGTCTGTGACAAAAAAGTCTGCGGAGCACAAAAAGTCTGTGGCGCACAAAAAGTCTGCGGCGCACAAAAGTCTGTCACACACAAAAAGTCTGCGGCACACAAAAAAGTCTGCGGCGCACAAAAAGTCTGTCGCACACAAAAAGCCTGCGGCGCACAAAGAGTCTGTCAAAAAAATTTTTTTTTTCTTACCTGTGGTGTACTAGCGCTCAGCAAATATGGCCTTGGGGTATATTTAGTCCTCAGCTCTCCCGTACACAGATGGTGCAGCCAGGCCAGGCGGCGGCCGCTGAAGGCCGCGCGGTAAAACGCCTCGAACTGCCGCGCGGGGCGCTCTAGGGCCGCCGGGGGGGCGAGCGGGGCCATCGCGCCGGTAAAGGCTTATACTATAGACTACATGCAGACGACAGACTTGTATGATCGAGTCTGTGGCACACAAAAAGTGTGCGGCACTCAAAGTTTGCGGGGCGCAAAAAGTCTGGGGCGCACGAAAAGTCTGCGGAGGTCAGCGGTCGGTGACGCTAAAAAAGTCTGCGGCGCACAAAAAGCCTGCGGTTCACAAAAAGTCTGTCGCGGACAAAAAGACTGCGGACACAATTTTTTTCTTACCTGTGGCGTGCTCGCGCTAAGCATAAAACGTCTCTGGCACACAAAAAATTCTGCGGCGCACAAAAAGTCTGTCGCGCACAAAAAGTCTGCGGCACACAAAAAGTCTGTGGCGCACATTTTTTTTTCTTTTTTTTTTCTTACCTGCGGTGTACTGGCACTCAGCAAATACGGTCTCGGCGTGTATTTAGTCCTCAGCTCCCCCGTGCACAGATGGTGCAACCAAGCTAAACGGCGGCCGCTGAAGGCCGCGCGGTAGAACGCCTCGAACTGCCTCGCGGGGCGCTCTAAAGCCGCCGGGGGCGCGAGCGGGGCCATCGCGCCGCCCAGCGGCCACGCGCCGGCTTGGAGGACCTGAAAAAAAAAAAAACTACTTTTTAGCAATTTCTTGAAAGTATTCTGTTGACTGAATGTAAATTTTTGACTTCATCAATTAATTACCGAAAACGCCGTACGGTCGACCAAGTAAGTGGTCTACCACTTTTGACAAAAGTTTCTGTGAGATCAAAATTATCACAAGCAAGGCTGACATTGTCACTGTCATAATATTATGGCGAGGGGAAATCGACCTTGTTGTTATCACGAGGTTCAAATGAATATCGATCTTGAGGGGGTAGACCAATTTCTTGGTCGACTGTACAAGTCCCTATAACACTTCCCTCGATTTCTCCAAGATCCCATCGTCAGATCCCAAATTATTGCCAACGGGACCAACTCGACCAACCCTTTCAATTAAAAAATAACATTTAAAATGGGTTCACGGGTCTCGGAGATATCGAGTAACATACAAAAAAAATTAGGTCAAATTGATAACCTCCTCTTTTTTTGACGTCGGTTAAAATAGATACTTAGTACACTTGTAGACACAGACGACAGTACATCGCGCGAAATACTGTCACTTTCTGACGTTTTAAGTTAGACAGTGACAGGTATAGTGGAAAAAGGAAACTTAGTACACCTATAGCACCGAGAAAACACGCGTGATAGACTGCCTCTCTTTCTGACGTCTCTGGTTAGACAGTGACAGGTATAGTTTATCTCGCGCGCATGTCTACTCGCGCCCTGTCGCGCTAAGCTAAGTGTTGAGATCCGTGGGCTAAGGTAAACACCCTTTTTGCTTTTTAACCGACTTCAAAAAGGAGGAGGTTCTCAATTCAACCTAATTTTTTTTTTTTTTGTGTGTATGTTACTCGATATCTCGAAAACCCGTGGACCGATTTTCAAAATTTTTTTTTTAATCGAAAGGGTATAACTCGAAATTGGTCCCATTGGCACGAAACCAGGATCTGATGATGGAATCTTGGAGAAATCGAGGGAACTCTTCAAATTTTATATGGAGATGTACAGCGTTTTCGGTAATTTGTTGATGAAGTCAAGATTTTACATTCAGTAAACAGAATACTTTCAAAATATATAAATATATTTTTTTTTTGTTTAAAATTATTACTTTCCATTTTTATCGGGTGTCTATTGACCAGCTCACAAGTTGACATTTCGACTTACTTAACAACTCATTTTATGCACGTTTTCAGCAATAGACACGCTGCAGACACGCTACCTGCACGCTAAAGCCGGGCATAGCCGGCGCCGGAGGCTGTTGCTCCCGCAAGTGTTGCTGGAACTTGTTGTTGAGGTCGCTAGAGACACGCTGCAGAAACGCTACCTGCACGCTAAAGCCAGGCATAGCCGGCGCCGGTGGCTGTTGCTCCCGCAAGTGTTGCTGGAACTTGTTGTTCAGGTCGCTAGAGACACGCTGCAGACACGCTACCTGCACGCTAAAGCCAGGCATAGCCGGCGCCGGTGGCTGTTGTTCCCGCAAGTGTTGCTGGAACTTGTTGTTCAGGTCGCTAGACACCGCGACGTCCGTGAACATGCGGTGCAGCTTGTTGGTGAACTCGTAGCCGCAGGCGGCCTTGAGGCGGTTGATCATCGCCTCCTCCTGTTGAGGGAAGGCCTGTTAGTGGCTGCATAGGGAGCTACATAATTTTACCCTAAAGTATTTTAAAGTGGCAAAATTTCTACTATTTCCCGATAGTAAAATTACCCCAACAGTAAATCCCAGTAGCAAAATTCCCCAAAAGTATTTCCAAGTATCAAAATTTCCCTAAAACTTTCCCAGTAGCAAAATTCCCCCAAAACTTTCCCAGTACCAAAATTTCCCCAAAACTTTCCCAGTACCAAAATTTCCCCAAAACTTTCCCAGTACCAAAATTTCCCCAAAACTTTCCCAGTACCAAAATTACCCCAAAACTTTCCCAGTACCAAAATTTCCCCAAAACTTTCCCAGTACCAAAGTTTCCCCAACTTTCCCAGTACCAAAATTTCCCCAAAACTGTAAGAAATAGTATTTTTAAATTGTATAATCTCACCTGCTCCATGCTAGCGGACAGCTGGTGTATGAGCCGCCGGGCCAGCGCGCGCGCGTAGTACTTCTGGAACACGTCCTTGTCGTCGATGTACTTGAACACCAAGATGGCCGCCGCCAGCCGGGACTCCGGCTCGGCTTCGTTGCCGCGTCTGTGGACGAAAGATGTATTTCACCAAGTGGACAATAGGCTAGTTGACAAAAAAAACTATCTAGTCCGTCAGATAGATCACCAAAAATACTGTACAGTCAAGGGCAAAGATATGTTGGCAAGCAATGTGAAAGAAAATAAGTAGCCATGTAAAATTAAAAAGATATATACTCAT